>NMRB01001908.1:63379-80582 GCA_002633025.1 Notospermus geniculatus | reverse complement strand
CGCACGCACGCACGCACGCACGCAGACAGACTTTTGAAGCATTTAGTCATATGAATAGCTCCGCTGACCTTTGGTCAGCTGAGCTAAAAAGTATAGGAGAAAGTACCCCTCCTTGCTTAACACCATTGCTTATACCAAATGACTCTGATACAAAGTTATCCCATTTCACATTAACCATTTGTGAACTATACAAAGTCGCCAGCAGGCGGGCCATCAATGGACAGAAACCTTTCCGGAGGAGAATTCTAAACAGTTTAATGAAGTGCACACAGTCAAGTGCCTTACTGGCATCTAACATGACAGCATACACGGGGCTACCGTTGTTGGTATAATAACTGATCAGCTCATCAACGACGTAACTACATGTACAACTGGCAGTGCCCATACCTTTTTTGAAACCAAATTGAAGGTCATTGTCCCATAGTGAATCTTTATATTTTTCAAGGATGACATACGCCAGGATTTTACCAATGATACTACTTTGTGATATTCCTCTATAGTTATCTGATCTGCTAAGAGACGTTCGAGTGTTCTTGGGAATTGGAATAACAGTGGATCTAGTAAAGTCGACCGCGCAATATCCATGAGATAACATAATATTCAATAGAAATGACAGATAAAGACTCAATTTTTCGCTTGCGTACACAAAATGATTAGAGCTTAAGTCAGGTATACTATCTCTCTTTCCCTTCTTGAGACACTTCATTCCTTTTCTAACATCGTCTACACTGATATGGTGGTCATAACGGCATATAGCCTACCATTGCAGCAGTTTTGAAAGATATTATTTTTTATGTCACCTTTTAATTCAGCCATTTCCTCATCCCTGTAAGACACAGAATTGTACAAGTTTCTAAACTTGTCAACAAACAAATTACAGATTTCATTTTTACCAGTCGTATGATCCATTACATTAGGACATTCATTAGTTTTTCCATTGACCTTTTTAACATCCCTCCAAAACGTATTGGTGTCCCTATCAGCCAGCGAATAAGCCAGTTTATATGAACTGGGCTTTAGAGTGTGACACATGTCACGATCTAGTTTGAAGAAGACAAACAATCAGATACGTACTGGTCGAACAATATACGTTACCGCAGGACCGTGTTTCGTGAAACGTCAATCCGTTTCCGTGTCCGTTTCCGCAATTCTTAGCTGGCGCAACTGCTGTACCATTATTCGTCCATCCACAAAAACACTGGACCATTCCTTTGAAAAGGGCCATCATCGCCGAATCGGACGACGCTAACGTCAACCCTCGTTTGGCACATACCTTGATCGCCGCTTGATAATTTGGGATTGTATAGCTAGGATCATTCGCCCGTACCAGAATTACGCCGGGTCTTGTAGCCTGCACTGAATCTGTCATTGAGAAAAGAACAATTGAACGGAATAATAAAATAACCCTCGGGTGAAAATCTTGCAAACAACTTTAACTAGCGAATAATGAGGGATGTTTCAATAGAATGATGAGGCAGGTGGCCGAATCACCTTCTGCTGTTTACAACGTCATCTCTTTCTCCTCCTCCCTCGTCATTGGAGCCCTTACAGACCTCCACAGTTTGGCCCTCCAGAGAAGAAACAGTCTAGAAATTCTTACCCTGGAGAAGAACCACCGCAACCAAAACTGCCAGCAAGTGGAAGGAAATCATGATGGCCGAATGCACTGATTCAATACAACGGATGTCTTTCTTTGGTCTTGGATTGGAAGATGATATCAAGTCACTGAAAAACACATTCAGAAATCACTCTGTCTGTGTACATGTATGTTTAGGTAAAATGAGTAAGTTAGGGCCAATGTAGAAATCGATGATATTGGGACTGAACATGTTGACGTTTATTGAGACGATCTCGTCATTACAGTGTCGGCCTACATGTATGATGTAGATGCACATGGATTTACACTGCGTTTGCGTGTTTCGCGGCAGCCGAGGGCGAGGGGTTATTGCAATCAAAGTTACTAAATTTCACAAATTGGTAAACTTGTCAGGTCATGACCATTTAAATGTTAGACCCATATTATTTGCACAGCAGCTGTATGTCGAAGGAAAGTTACAGCTCTTGGACGCACAGCATGCTGCTGTACATCCAGTAACTACGGATCTCCTTATGGGCGAGCCAACGTTTACAATTTTTGAAACGTGGCCAGGCGTTGTAAATAAAAGATGTCAAAATACCATAAAAGTACAAGATATATGACGGAAATGAAGGCACCTGCGGGGTCTATAAGTCAAAAGGAATTGAATGAGATGTATCTTGGAACGCACTAATTAGCTAATAAGTCGAAACAAAAGACTAGTAATCGGTACACTTTCCCACGAAATGGTACATTTTGAGGATCAAACGACATATGGATCATAAAGTTCGAGGTTTTTTCTATTTAGTCCACCCATTTTGACAGCAATATTTTCAACAGGTATAGAGTACTCGGCATGTAAATTCCATGATTGCTGCCAGATTTTCCAAAACAGGGCGGCCATATTGGATTTGGATTTTACTTCCTGGTTGTCTTTTTTGTACTGAGCGTGTATGGTGTACATGAAGAGCATGTCAGGACACCCTCGCCACCCCAGGTTCTATGGGTTTGTGACATTGTTGCCACACCTTCAATGTGTCATTTACATGCTTCCTCTCCAAGAAAATTGTACCTGTTTTTCGTGTTTGGTGAATTTCTTTGTTTACGATTATGTAATGTAATTAAGCTGTAATCCTTGGGACTTTCCTCATTTTCTGTGTCTATAAAGCACAGTGATCACATTGGACTATAAAAACAGTCAACTGGGGGTGTCTTTATTGCTTTTCTCAGAGGGGCGTGGATTGAAGCACTATGAAAATTCACAATGATGGCTCGCCCTTATGTGCACAGCAAACTCTGTCAACTGTATAACAGAGTCCGCCTACTTTCGCTGTGGAAATAAGGACGCACAGCGTGATTCAACAGTGTGGTGGCGGCTCATTGCTCGCATGGGTTTACCAAACCCAATTTCTCCTTTTGGTAAAGACACGAACATGTTCATCTTTATCTCAGTAGATTGACGTTTTTTTTCTGGGCAAGTGCCCTTATGTCGGCCTATCTTCCCAGGGTGTCCTTCAAACTTTTGTCATCACTACCTCTGTAATTACACATGTATCACTATCGTCAGTCGCAAGCTAACTCCCCTGGGGTTTGTAGGTCAGAGTATGACGCTGAGTCCGAACAGGCTGTGCCCGGGATGATGTGACAACTCTAAAGCCCTATTTACACGAGCCGATTTTGCTGTACGACAGAGTAGTATCAGATTTGTCGTACAGATTTGTCCTGATCGGCTAATCTGTTTACGCGGGACGATTTTATATTCCCCGGATTTATTCATGCGTCCCTTAGGACATCGTGTGTCATTAGGCAGCCTTCATACGCGTGATCTAATCTCGCTCCCTGATTGGCCCAGTCCACACGACAAGCAGCCGATGTCGGGTGAAAATAGAACACCCGACTCCTGCGCACGATGTCGCACCGACAAAAAAATCTCATCGGAAGTCTAGCATACACGGTGCGTTTTTGCCGTACGTCTCTGTCGGCCGACACAATCGTACGACAAAATCGGCTCGTGTAAATAGAGCTTAAAGCTGAACTTAATAGATATAAACCCCAAGCGGCAGAGCTAGAAATTACGAACAGCCACAACGCACTTCCAAACTACCTCTGAAAACGATACACCCTCTCGGACGGTCACAGTTGGTTTCACTTGCCACCACGCTCTTGAACAGTAAAGACCTCAGCACAGCTGCCAAATGAGAAAAAACGAAAAATAATCTGTGATGACACCGAGATTCGAACCACAACCCTCTGATCGATTCGCCAACCTCTTTCTGTACGCGCCACGAAGACTGCTTGCTTGCATGACGACAATTCCGATCGCTTTATTTCCTCATGGAGATCTTCAAAACCACAGCGCCTTTATTGTAGATAGGCGTCGTCGTATGCAAGCAGTCTTCGTGGCGCGTACAGAAAGAGGTTGGCGAATGGATCAGAGGGTTGTGGGTTCGAATCTCGGTGCCATCACAGATTATTTTTCGTTTTTTCTCACTTGGCAGCTGTGCTGAGATCTTTACTGTTCAAGAGCGTGGTGGCAAGTGAAACCAACTGTGACCGTCCGAGAGGGTGTATCGTTTTCAGAGGTAGTTTGGAAGTGCCTTGTGGCTGTTCGTAATTTCTACCTCTGCCGCTTGGGGTTTATATCTATTAAGTTCAGCTTTAAGCCGATTATTAGCTCACCGTGTGAGCTCTTACAATGGTGCAGTGTCCGCCGTCCGTTAGCAGGGCACGTTTTGTAACCGCTGGGGCTATTGATCTGAAACTTGGGACATATATACCCCTAGGTCATGTGACCTATGACACCAAGTTTCGGTCGGTCCGATTCGATTGTTGGCTTGGCCACCAGGGGGCCAGAACCAAAAACAGAAAAAGTGCAATAACAGCTGAACTAATGAATGGATCCTCTCCAAATTTTTATCATATGTGTATCTAATGAGGATACATAACATATACGTGTATAACGGGTTTCCGAAAAATGTACGCCTCCCGCAGCGTTTCACGGGGGAGGTGTGAATCCCCCTTCACACCAAAACCGCGCCGCAGGCCGCAACGGCGAAAAACTACGCGCGTTCACCACCGGGAAAATAAGTTCAATGGATTTTCAATAAATGGGTCACACCAAAAGACGCGCCGCCCGAAATGACTTTTGTAGTCATCCAGTGTGCTTGCCCTGAAAAATGCACGCCTCCCGCAGCGTTTCACGCGGGAGGTGTGACCCCTGTATGTGGGCGGAAACCGCGGCGTTTTTCGCGGCGTTCAACGCGCGTTTTTGGTGTGCAAGGACCTTGACCCCTGTATGTGGGTGGAAACCGCGGCGTTTTCCGCGGCGTTCAACGCGCGTTTTTGGTGTGTAAAGGCCGTCTCACACGAGCGCCGAGTACGGCGTCAATTAGCGCGTTTTGAAAATGCCGACAAGCGCACAATTTAGCGCATAGTTGACGCCGTGTGAACGCACGTCCTGCGTTTGCAAATGAAGCCCATGCGCCAACTGACGTAAAGCGTGCGTTTCTGAACGTGGATGTCGCGTTTTGAAACGATATTGAAAAGTTTACAAACACAGACATGGCGTTCACAAAACGCTGGCAAGGCGTTCTTTGAGAATGCGCTAAATTAACGCAAAGTAAGCGTTTGTAAACGCGCAGTGCGTTTTCATGCGTTCTCATGCGTTTTCATGCGTTCTTAAACGCAGCGTTTGCGTCAATAGACGCACTCTTCTGCGTTTTCGAAAAAGTTTTGGACATGTTGAAAACCAATGCGTTCACCCAGAGGTTTGGTGCACGCTGTGCGTCAACCCTGCGCTTACCATGGGCTGATTTCGGCGTTTCATAAACGCCCCTAGGCGCGCGGCCTAAACGCCGGATAAAACGCTCGTGTGAAGGCCCGTTTCCACTAGAGCGTTTTTGCGCGGCGCATGACGCCGCGTTTTTGCGAGCGGAAATCCGCTGAGAATGCTGTAATGGATATCCCTTTATCCATTTCCACTTGAGCGGGACGGTGAAAACGATCGAAAATTTCGCAACGGAGACCGCCGGCGGACAAAAGCCGATTGCTCGAATAGCATTCAAAGCGTATTCCGCGGCGTACTTCTGTACATTCCGAGCTGTATTCGGTGCACGGTGTATAGTGTATGAAACGCCCTAATGGAAACCCCTCCAGAAAATGACCACCGCCGCGATATCCGTCGCGCAAAAACGCGTCGCTTTTCCGCGAGCGAAAAAACGCTCTAGTGGAAACGGGCCTTGAGACGGGCTTAAAGGCCCGTTTCCACATGCGCGTTTTACGCTACGTTTTGACGCTTCGCCCATTGTTTGGAAGCAGAGCAGCGGAAAATAACAAAAGATTTAACGCATCACGCAGCGTAGTACGCCCATGTGGAAACTGGCATTTAGCCTAGTTCACACTGCAGGCGCGGCGCGATCTGGACAAAGGATTACAACCTTCTAACCGCATCGCAAGTGTGAACCAGCATCAAAAACTTCCCCCACTTCTCCTAGTTTCAGAAAATACCAAATATCAATAAAACAGCATTGAGCGTGACGAGTAACTAATGCGGGTATGAAACACACCATGTTCAAAACTGGGCGCAATTCTCAGATGTGACGCATATATCCGTCTGAGTGTTTGCATTAGTAGCGAGGCTAAACACCCAGACAAACCCGTACGATCAGGCATTTTGAACTGGCCCGAGGAAGGTGGAGGTCAGTTGTTCCGCTTTTACTTGGGGAAAATGACTGAACCCTCCTCGATCCAGTCTCGATCCGAAACGCACCCGCACCATGCACAAAGGTCAATAGAGAGTTTGAGATTGATTTGATATATGTTTAGAGGTATCCAATAATTTGCGCCCCCTGGTGGCCGCTATCTTGCATTTCAACATGGCCCCCCTCGCCAAAAAAATTACTTTTGAAATTTACTTTGAAATTCAGGAGCCGCCAACACTAATGAAAATAATGGTAAACAAATAAGTCCTAATTTAATCATGTTGAATCACTCACCTCGCACTTCGTACGGAATCACAAGCTAGGAAGTCTGTCGAGTGCAAGAACGTTGGACGTGTATCCCCTGGGTTAAGATATAAGGCTGACCCTAACAATGACCTTTCCCATCAGCCAATCATTCTACTCCTTAATGAGTAACAAGTGTTCTGATTGGTTCCAACGTTCTTGCACTCGACATGGTGCTAGAGACACAATAGGAAACCAGTTGATGCCATTTTCAAGGAATATGAGAAATTCGTCAAATGAAACAATTTTCATATCACATTTTGCATCATGTTTATAACAAGAGGCCCATGGGCCTTGCGCTCAGCTGACTTTGTAACAGTTGTTTGGAGTGGCGACAGCAGTTGGGAATTGTTTCAGAGGTGGAGAAGATGTGTGTAAATTTGTTGTTTATTGAGAACAGGAGAATTTACAAGAGAATGATGTTTCATATCAGGTAATTGTTGACAATGCTGATCTTTTGCAAGTTCTTTCGTTATTTCTTCTGCAAGTTTTTTTGGTGATTTATTTTGCAAGTTCTTTCGTAATTCATTCTTCAAGTGTTCTTCGACTGAAGGAAGCACCAAGACAGGACGTCTGCAAAGAAAAGAACAATAAGGAAGCACATTAAAATATTTGCTGACCAATTTTTCATGTCTTCAATAGTTGAGTAACTGCCTAAGATTGAGAACAGCAGGACTAAGACAGCATGAAAAGACACAGGCCTACACACAGCAGAACATCATGACATGTATCAGTGACAATGCTAAACATGGCCAGCATCCACCATCCCCAAGCAGCAGCACACACAAAGAATAATACATGCATATTTAGGCCAAAGTGCTAGACCTTGGCCTATCACCATATCAGTACAAAGCAGCATCATAATAATCTGTTCTGGTAGTAGCTACCTCAGCACCATGGTGATGCACAACAGAAAAGGGGGGAGGGGGTGGGGTGCTGTTCAACACTTGGCCTACTATTTATAGGCTACTACATGTACCAGACTGACCAGACTGCTGATGACTGGGTGAAACCCAGGCTGTCATATCCTATTGATGTTTTGTTTGTTCTGATTCAGTCTTCAGATTCAGTTGCACACAGTCACCTACCTGTATCGGCCTTACTTACAAAAGAGTAGAGGCCTACAACACACACATAAACCATGTGATGGTGAATAGGGTGTTCTTTGAATTCCTTGCAAGTAAGCACAAATACTCAGGCAGTACTGTGATGTCATCAAATCTGCAATCTCCAATAGTGACATCATCAATGAAATTGATTTCTCAGAGGGAAATTCAAATACCCATGTTTTTGAAATGTGCAGATTACTCCCCCTGGTGGGAAAAATTTTGAACCATTGACCCCTACAGGAGGTGAGGAAAAAATAAGCAACACAATATGTCAATTACAGCTTGATTTATTTTCTCTGGACTGAGTAATTGGGATTTTTCATTTTATGGAATATGCCCCCTGGAGAGCAGAATGTAGGTCAAATCGCGGAACTTTTTGGTTCTGTTTCAAGCCCTCCCTAGGGCCTAACACTACACCAACTTTCATGACCCTGGGCCTTGCGGTTGCAAAACGTGCCAGTTTACAGACTACACACGCACGCACGCACACACGCACACACACGCGCACACCCGCACACACACACACAGAGACGGACGCCACATATACAATATGAATAGCTCCGCTGACCTTGGTCAGCTGAGCTAAAAATAATAATGAAGGGAAACCCCTGGGACCTGAGTGTTTATGGCAAGCGGATTGTCCAGTTGTTCAAAAAACCTGTATGTTTGCAATAAAACTTAGTTTTATGCTCATAAAACTTAGTTTTTGTGGGGAAAATATAGGTTTTTTGAAAAAAACTAGGTTTTTTGCCCAAAAAAACTGTTTTTTTTGGATAAAACTTATATTTTTACAAAAAAACCTGTTTTTTTGCAATAAAACTAAGTTTTATGCTTATGACAAGCGGATTGTCCAGTTATTCAAGAAACCTATATTTTCTCCAAAAATACTGGTTTTATTGAAGAAAAACTAAGTTTTTTGTATAAAACCAGGTGTTTTAAGCATAAATATAGTTTTTTTGGCTATTTGTACAGTTATTGCCGAAAAACTAACATTTTTACACAAAAAACTAAGTTTTATGCTGATGATTGAAAAACCTATATTTATGAGCATAAAACTTAGTTTTATTGCAAAAAACCAGGTTTTTTGTAAAAATATAAGTTTTTTTTGCAAAAAAACAGGTTTTTTGGGCCAAAAACTTAGTTTTTTTCAAAAAAACTATATTTTCTCCACAAAAACTAAGATTTATGAGCATAAAACTTAGTTTTATTGCAAAATCCGCTTGCCATATACGCCGTTTGTCCAGTTATTCCAAAAACCTATATTTTCTGCAAAAATACTGGTTTTTTTGAAGAAAAACTAATTTTTCTGTATAAAACCAGGTTTTTTAAGCATAACTATAGGTTTTTAGGCGATTTGTCCAGTTATTGACGAAAAACTAACATTTTTAGACAAAAAACTAAGTTTTACGCTGATGATTGAAAAACCTATATTTATGAGCATAAAACTTAGTTTTATTGCAAAAAAACAGGTTTTTTGTAAAAATATAAGTTTTATTGCAAAAAATCTGGTTTTTGGGGCAAAAAACTTAGTTTTTGTGGAGAAAATATAGGTTTTTTGGAAAAAACTAAATTTTATGAGCGTAAAACTAAGTTTTATTGCAAAAATGTAGGTTTCTTGAATAACTGGACAATCCGCTTGCCATAAGTGTTTATAGGAACCAACTACGTGTACACATCAGTATTATGGTACACCTCATGTAATTCAGTTTTTCAGCATCATATTTCAGTTGCATTATTTAGATATAAGCACCTCCACAAAAGGCGGCTTCAGATCCAATGGTTCGAACCAGATGACGCATACTGGCTAAGTCTTTAATACTAGCAAAACCGACTACAAACATACATGCACCTGCTGTTTTAATTAAATTCAGTCTGCCGTTTTGTTGTCCGTGAGTTGGCAAACAAAGTTTTCGAGCGCTGCACACACACACATAGACAGGCTTACTTGCCCAAAGCTTTTCCAGATGTCAACTGCCGGTGTAACATCTGTGAATGTTTCCCTCCTATTGTCAAACGGAATAAGCGGCGACTTGACAATTGGGGACACACAGAGAAACATGTCGACCTGTCTGCCAGCGTTTCCCAAACAATAGGGGACACACTCACCCACAGAAACACTGGTAGATATAACACCTGTATAGAAAAGGTGTCTGCGAGAATGTTGCCGTTATTTGGTAAAACCTAGTAAGTCACAATTTGATCATTTGGAGAAATGGCAAAAACTGACAAATCGTGGGATTAAGCCCGTGGGATACAGGAGAGTGAGTAGTGATTGTGTTTCCCCAGGTGCTCGCTTCTCTGGGCCTACTAGCATTATAATCAGCATTTTGACATCTTTTCACTTTCTCCAGAGCCAACTTCAGCATCAGTTTGTCACGTGAATTCATCATCAACTACCCAGTCTACACATTTAAGCCTCGCTTATGTCGCCCTTACGTACAGTCAGAACTAGTTGGCAACTGATAATCGGCGCGGAGTTGGAACTAATTAGTCACAACTACTAGGTGACATAAGCTCTCGGGCGTCAGAGAGTAACTAGTTGCCAACTAGTTGCAAACTAAAAATATCCCGATCCTGAAAGTCGCACATGTTCAACTTCAGCGACCAGTTGACAACTGTATCCTGAAGATAGCCAATGAAATTCGCTTTACATTCCACGCGGCCTAACGTGACCACGTGACCTAATCACCACGTCACTTAAAATCAAAGGAAATGTGTGTCGACATAAGCACTCGAAAGACGGCGATAAACTAGTTCCAGGCAGTTGCGACCGATTGGTATTTTTACATAAAGCCTGCGGCACACGTGAGCTATCTGCTGAGCAAAAAGTCTCTCGAGACAGTTTGCTCAGCAGATAGCTCGCTGTGTGCGCGTGTTTTTTGGTGAGTTTTCTGCCTCTCGAGACGTTGAGGCGAAGATCAAACATGTTTGATATTTCTCGCCTCGAGAGGCGAAAACCTCACCGTGTGCGCGCTACTTGAGCTATGTGCTGAGGGAAGAAATTCAGGTAGCCAATCAAAACGCTTCCTCCGTTCACATGATTTCAAGATGGCGGACCCCAGCGAAGTTGTAAGCGACTATATTTTAGACGACAAACTGGTCGATTTATGGGCGGATTATAGTTGTTTGTACGACGTAACCTCGTCCGATTTCAAGAACAGGGATAAGCGCCAGCATGCATTCCAAGAGACTGCAACAAAATTGGACCAAACAGGTATAATCTGATCGAGATGCGGCGTACAGTCTTGTTCGTATTAATATCAACACCTATTATCTCAAATATCTCATAAACCATCAAACCAATTTAGATGCGGTTTTCTGCATAAAGTCAGAAATCTTGTTGACTACAACTGGGCATCAATGTTTTTGCACAAGATTCACTTCTTCATTGCGTAATCTGTCGTTGAAAAAAGGTCCAAAATAAAACTTTTTTGTTTCTGGATTTTTCACCAAAATTCCTTTGCTAGAATGAAGTTATGCCAAAATAAAGGTTATTTAGCAAGCTACTGTCAAAATCGGCCATTTAGTTTTTGAAAGCTATATCAACACCACTTGTCTTACACTGCCAACAACTTATGAGACGGTCCCTACATAATAATGCAAACCATACTTCATGTCCCTTGTGTAGGCCGTCAGTGCATACAAAATCCATAGATCTAGCGCTGAGTCTTATGTGGCAAAAGTGTTACATAATAATTTTTCAAGTGTGTGGAGGCTTTAGTGACCAATTCATGCACTGGTTAACTTCAAACAAAGATGACAAAGGCTACTAAAGTTCTTTCTCAATGCCTGTTACTTTTTGCAATACAATGTCATGAATAACCAGTACAGGTCACAACATTTATCTCTGCCTACACAGTGACCCATGCATGGTGTATGGTTTGCATTATTATGTAGGGGCCGTCTCATAAGTTGTTGGTAGTGGAACACAAGTGGTGTTGATATAGTTTTATAAAAACGTCAATTTCTCAAAAACTAAACGACGTATTTTGACAGTAACTTGCTTAATCACCTTTATTTTGGCATAACTTCATTCTGGCCAAGGAATTTTGGTGAAAAATCCAGAAACAAAAAAGTTTTTTTTGGACCTTTTTTCAATGACAGATTACGCAATGAAGAAGTGAATCTTGTGCACAGTTGTAGTCAACAAGATATCTGACCTTATGCAGAAAACCGCATTTAAATTGGTTTGGTCGTTTATGAGATATTTGAGATAATAGGTGTTGATATTAATACGAACAAGACTGTACCTGCCGGACAGTGCAGTGCAGTGTATCCTGATCATGCATGCATGTATGATGAAGTATGGAAATGGGCCGTGTGTACATACATGTAGAGCATGTACATGTAGAGTGGCCTCCATTTGCTGTTGTTGTGATTACCACAGGTGCCGGTATAATGTTCTTCACTGCCTCCCGTTTGCATGTTTGCCAGTGCCTCCCAACAAAAGATTGACGGAATAAGCCGCGACGTGACAAATGGGCCATATGGGGGAGACACTGATCAACATGTCTGTGTTTGAGTGTCCGCCGAACAATATAGCGGGCATTATCATACGGGGGGCATTCTCGTACATTACACCTGTATAGGCCTATTGCTGCGTTGACAAGATGGATGGGTAAATAGATAGTTCAAAAAGTAAACGAACGTATTAAACAGAGGAAAACGTAGTTGAAGAAAAAGTCATTTTATTGTGATCACTTCAGATGTGTAACATTTTTATTCACAATCACAATCAGTTTTTTTACTCGGCCTAGCTACCTATAGGCCTACAGTAGCCTACTAGATGTATTTTCAACAAATAAATAGAGGCCTACATACAATGTACCGGTACATTAACAAATTGTTATTCCTTTTTAGTGGACTGGGTGAAGACAAAAATAAGATTCCTGAGCGGGAACAGCTATACTAAGGCAAAAAAAACTCAAACAAGTGGGAGTGCCAGGAAAGCCCCGACCAAACGTTCCAAATGGCTTTTGGAAAAACTTCAATTTCTTGCTCCCTACGTAGCTGCTCGCCCAACAGTAACAAACTTGGATACAGTAAGTAGGCTATTTTATCAAAAATGTAATCAAAATCATCGTGTCATGGACTGGGAAAATGATGATTACCTGTATTCTCTTGGAAAGTGGCAGTAAAGGGCTCTACCCGGTTGTGGGCACTTACATGTAGTACTCCAATTTTTTTTCTCCAGGTACAATGCAATGAAATAAATTGACAAAGTTGCAACTGGTGTACACATTATAAAACTATATTGTAAGATTCACAATTCACTATGAAAATACAGGGCTAAAGTTTAGAATCCCCGATCGGAAGTGACGTTACTCCATGGCACACAATGGAAATCCTATTGTACAATGCGGCTTATTCCGTCAATCGATGACCCTTTTTTATGGCACTGATCGGGGATTCTAAACTCGTTTCGATGATTACTTCACCATCCTGATGAAGCCCAAAGTGTGATTTTGGCATCCTGTATACAGTTGTATCACAGACTGGTCATGTACTGCTGCCATGGCACGGCCCCAAAGTCTGAATTGAAGTACTCTGTCAGGAGCTGTCTTTGTAGCTTTGCATCCGCTTTGGGGTTTCGATCTGTAGTTGGCTGCTGTCCTGTCAAAGGTGGATCATTTCTCCATGGTCCAGCAGTCAAGGTGTGGTTTTCAGTGTCTTCATTATCACAAATGCTTATGTATGTGTGCTTGTTGTTTTCCACCATATAGTTGTGCAAGCAACAGGCTGCCAAAATCACATTCTGCACTTTATTGGGACTGAGCTTAATTGTGGTCAGAAAAACCCTAAACCTGTTGGCGAGAATCCCAAAAGCATTCTCTACTACCCGCCTTGCCCTTGATAAGCGATATTTAAAAATTCTTTTGGTTTTGTCCAGGTTTCTGTGTGGGTAGGGTTTCATCATTGTCACAGATGTTGGAAACGCATCGTCACCAACTATGTGGTAGTTTACTTTGCAAGTGGGAATTCCTTCAATCTCTTCAGGTGGTGGCAAATTCAGAGAATTGTCGCTCAGCGCTTTCTTTAATGGTGAATCTGCAAATATTCCAGCATCTCCTGCACGGCCAGATGCTCCCACATCTACATAAGTAAACTTGTAATTGGCATTTACAAGAGCAAGGAGTACTATACTAAAAAAATGCTTATAGTTAAAGAACTCCGAACCACTATTTTCTGGCTGTTGGATAGCAATGTGCTTCCCATCGATGGCACCGATACAACAGGGATAGTTCCACTTATCCTTGAATTCTTTGGCTATTGCTATCCATTCCTCTGTTGTTGTGGGAGCCTGAAAAAAAATCAGAAAATGTGTATTTAAAGTTTGCATCCATACTTTCAGCCATCACCAACTCCAACAACTAGCAGTGAGGAAACAGGTGACCTTCTAGACGATGGCCAAATTGATGAAATCAACAATGCATTCCAAGAAGAAGAAGCTGCTGAAGATGAAACCAGTGCCAGCACATCTGCCACAAAATCCACAAAACAACCCATCATGCGACAGAACACTCTTAAAAGACATCGTGATACGGAGGAATATCAGCTGATGAAAGGGTTGGCTGAAACAATTGCCCAGAAAAACAGTAGAATGCAAAAAGTTTCAATGGAAAAAAATGTAGTTGCTGATAATGCAGTTGTTGCATTCGGCCTGTATGTTACACAGGCTTTGTCTGAGCTCGATCCAAATACCAGAAACACGGCCCAACTCCAGATGAATAATATTCTTTTTCAGGCACAAATGGGAACACTAGGCCAAATTCCCCAGGCCATCAACCCAAGACCACAACAGTTGTTACCCCAGCAGCCACAACAATTTTATCCCCAACGGCATGAGTGGGTACCCCAACAACAAGTACCAGTACACAACTCTGGGATGAATCCCCAGATTCAGGCAGATTCCCAAAATAATTGCTCATTTGACAACGAGCGTGTTCCAACCACTGTAATGTGTTCAATTGAAGTGTTGTATAAACACAAATGTTATACTTTTTTTACTTTGTAACAAGTTTTATCTGACAAGCGGAAATTAAATGGCTGCAGAGTGTCAGTGTTTGAGGGTCAGCTAAAATTATTGGCCCCACCTCAACTTTTATGTATTTTCGAACTTGTTAAGTCCCTTATTTCAGCCTCAAAATGAGGAAAAAGCTGTGCCAAAAATCGTCAGAGAATGACTTTGTCGCATCCTCTAAAACTAAGACTGGAGGTTCTGTATTATTGTTTATAATTGTTCATTGTTTAAAATGAGGAAAAAGCTGTGCCAAAAAATCGTCAGAGAATGACATTGTCGCATCCTCTAAAACTAAGACTGGAGGTTCTGTATTATTGTTTATAATTGTTCATTGTTTAAAATGAGGAAAAAGCTGTGCCAAAAATCGTAAGAGAATAACATTGTCGCATCCTCTAAAAATAAGACTGGAGGTTCTGTATTATTGTTTATAATTGTTCATTGTTTAAAACGGTTGTTGACAAATAAAAGTTGTTTTATTCATTTATTTGCAATTGGCCTAAGGTGCAATTCAAGTTTTATATTTTTGGTAACAAGCTTTAAGGCCAATAGACACATATCATTTATTTTCCTAAACTGCATTAAATCTAATCACTTGTAGCATCTGTAGTGCATACTTGTAGGGCTGATCTTGCCTAAGAAAGTGAATAGGACAATCACTGAAAGTGTACTGGTGCAGAGTGTTTGAATAAAATGCAATTCATTGATACCTTCATGTAGTGTTCCTTCGTTTTACTGAACAATGCTTGGCATGTCTCATCAACAATATTTGACACTGTCCTTTCTCCAATCCTGAATTGAAAAGACAGGCTTCGAAATGTTTCACCTGAAAATATAGAAAAATCCCAATGTCACGAATGTGAAGACGAGAAAGGATTAAATGTACGGTACCATATGCCCTCAGCTTGGCCTACTACTACTCATCTTTGCTGTAGACCTAGTGCTTGGTCTAGGTCCAAATATAGGGCAAAGGCTATGGGAATAGTGGGCATATTGTTGGCCATATGGTATGGCAGTACACTGCAGTTTCCCATGCAGTTTCTAATAGCAATAATTACACATTTAATTTATAGCATTATATTCTAATTGCAAACCTGTAGCTAGGAATCGGAGCGTAATGGCGAGTCTCTCTCCAGGAGTAATACTGTCCCGCATCATGGTATCAGCCTTGCGGATCGATGGGCCCACCATTGCCAATACCCTCCCGAAAGATTCTCGATCCAGTCGGTGGTACTGCCGAAAGGATTCTGGGTCTTCTAGGCGAAACTCCCGCAGAAGGTTGGCATAAACGCCTTGCCCAACCCTTCTGTGTAGCCACGGCCTCGTCCACGTTGTCCTACATATTCTAGAACGCCGGCGACGGCGACGCCTAATCAGTAAAATGAGTAGTAACACCATTTCTTCTAATTCAGTGTCTTCATCACTGACATCAGCTTCAAGCATGTCTATTCCGCTGGGGGCCGCCATCTTGAAATCATGTGAACGGAGGAAGCGTTTTGATTGGCTACCTGAATTTCTTCCCTCAGCAAGTAGCTCAAGTAGCGCGCACACGGTGAGGTTTTCGCCTCTCGAGGCGAGAAATATCAAACATGTTTGATCTTCGCCTCAACGTCTTGCGAGGCAGAAAACTCACCGAAAATTACGCGCACACAACGAGCTAACTGCTGAGCAAACGGTCTCGAGAGACTTTTTGCTCAGCAGTTAGCTCCCGTGTGCGGCAGGCTTAAGCGAGGCTTTAAATGAGAATATCTGAGACGCTTTGACAACGCCAGTATGACTGCAGACTGAATCGGCCATGCTCAACACAGAACAATGACGTAAATAACTGAACTGGAGGCTGATTATTGTTGCTAGGTTTTTTCCTGATCAGGAGTATCCAAATGTGAGACTTACTAGGTTCTGCCTGATTTCTGCCTATCAATTTCTCGGAAGGTACTTGATAGTTTTGCAATGTTAATGCATTTCGTGAAGGGGTAAATCCTAGTGAGTCCAAAAAATGGTCCTAATTCAATTTTGATCAAAGTGTGCTTTACTAGTTTTTTTCCAGACCACGGCAGAATGGATCACAAAGTAAGAAACGAAACGCATCAAAAACAAAGAAACGAAAGCAGAAACGAAAATATAAAACCTGGAACAACTTTTGCCCAGACTGGGTTTTATCCACCGGCATGTGAGGCCGCTCCTGCCGGACTGTTTATGTTACATCTTAGAGGAAACTCCTTGATACCTATATCTGAACCTTTTGATAGGAACTGTTTATCGTGCATTCCCAGTATCATAGAGGTCCGTTGAGACCGCAGTTCAGCCAGGTCTGTATTTTATTAGCAACCATTTTTAGAACACTCGACTACAGACCATGAATGCGCCCTGGGACCTCGTTTCTTTGGCCCCTTTTACACTACGTGTTAACCGTGCTCGGCCCGGGTCGAGCACGGCGCGGCAAAAAGGTGATAGTGTAAATGGGTTGACACGGCACAACTGGGCTCGGCACGGTGCT
>NMRB01001907.1:97140-124871 GCA_002633025.1 Notospermus geniculatus | reverse complement strand
GCATTCCTTTGTTCTAACAACCAGTTTAAGCAGTCTCTAGGTATTTTTCTAACATCCAGTGAGCTATCAGCAAGAGCAATCCCTTTGTATTGTTCCCTTTCTCTCGAAAGAAACTGCATTTCAGGCATAGTAATTCGACACCCGAGAAATTTCTCCTCTGATCGTATTGCCACAAATATCATATTGCCTCTCGTGAATAGAGACCAGGAGAGCTTCCTCGATCGGTATTCCTGACATCCGACCTCATCCACTACCACAATGGCTGCTAGCGTCGAGTGATCCAATGAACAGTTCCCAGCATTATCTCGGCTAATGGTTGTCGATTCGAGAATTTCCTAATGGCTTACTATCCGAAATTTACCCTTACGTCGAATTTCCGCTCACGATCAGAGTGACGGTTGCCGGGCTATATCGAAGAGTGCGGAATTTCCATCCAGCCAACGGTCGGGCGCCGTTTGGCCGAAACAAAAATCGGGTAATTGGATGCCGTCAACTGACAGTCACCTCTTTATCGTTCTTTAATCACGTGCATTTAATCAATCATATGGTTACTCCACGACGACTTCAGTTTTGGGGGCTAATTTTTGTACTAAAACCAAATTTGAGACAAAGAATTGGTAAAACCATAAACTAATAAAAGAAACTATAAACGTCTCACTGGAAAATCCAGAGTTTCCCACTTCCAACCCTCATAACCTTCCTCAAACTCAACAATATCATTGCCAGGTTCAAACTAGTATTATGTCAAAGTGCGTTGATCGATTGAAATGAAACGTAGGGCGGTGATAGACAAGATAATCTGTTTTACAATGCAAGTTAAATCATTGGAATCCGTTGAATACGAACAAAGTTATGAGGGCTAGAAGAGGACAAGTCGGGGAATATTGAAATCACCAGTGAGACGTTTATAGTTTCTTTTATTAGTTTATGGTAAAACCAAGTAGGCCTAGGTTCCTCCATGCTAAGACGAACTTTCCAGCCGCTGGGATCGATTTCAAAAGTTGAATTTTGTTGAAAGCTGAGATGACCAACCAACGATGGCTGTTGGCGAAGTGCAAATAAAGCAAAGGCCTATCTCAACTTTTTCCACAGGATGGACAAGGAAAAGCACCTTGACGTTGTATGACACAACGTATGTTCAAATTTTCGGTGCCAACCTGGGGCCGTCTTGACGCTCAACCACAGCTTGCTAAAGCCTAGGATCCACTGTCCCGGCGCAGTTAAGTCGCCGTCGCAGGCGAGCTTACGATCTACGACATGATCGCAGGCCGCCGTACGTTCGCCATACGGTCCGATCCCAGGCGAGACCGCAGATCAGGTCGTAAGTTCGCCTGCGACCGCCTGCGGCGAAAAATCGGGACAGTGGATCACGGCCTTAACGGAGTACAGAACGTTGACATTAAAAAGTGTAACTTTGCTTGGATATATGTGACCCGTGACAGCAAAATGAGTCCGAATGCGCAGGGAAGAAGACCCAAGATGACACCATTGTAGAAATGGACAAAGTCACATTTCACAATGGACAGACAATGCTGAAATCAACAAACCGTTGGTTCACCTTGGGTCTTCCTCTGTGCGCATTCCGACTCATTTTGCTGTCTTGCATGGGTCACATTTTTCCACATACATGCAGTTACCAAATGTTATACGGGAAATTACATGTAGTCGATGTCCATTCTAAAGTACTAATCACCCTTCAGTGATCCTTAAAACTTATTACAGCAACAAAAAAGAAGCAAAAACAATAGGTGTGATCGTTGCTAATACTTGGCAAAGTTAATTGTTGTTATTGTTGCTTGATTTACCTCTGGCAACTGGCGTCGAAAGGGCCGTGTTTGTACAGTAATTTCCGAAACGTTGGAAGAAAAATTCCCCACACAGACGCCTGGGTAATGAACAATGTTCCATTTGTTTTTTTCCTCCGTCGTATACCAAGGCTAATATTAGTTAAGTAGGTCTCATTGAACACGAACTGTAGATCACAGGTTCTTGAGGAAAAATACCCCCTTCCTTTTCTCATACCCCGGGGACTTAAGCAATAGTTCCATCGTTGAGTTGTGTCGCTCGCTTATCTGTTTTTGGTTGTGTACACAGACACAATGGGGCTGATACAGGTTACCATGCATTCTGTAGCTATTGTTTCACCAATGATTTCATGGGGAAAATGACTTAAGGTTCTTGTTTTCATCTCCTTTAGCAGTATGAACTTTCATACATGTACCTGCTAAACATGAAGAGATGAATAGCCAATACTTTCAAACAAAATGATTGTCCGACGCGAAGAGTGGAACAGCAACATGCTTGTTGATGTAAATCAACAAAAAAAATCACATATATTATCCCCCCCCCCAAAAAAAGTGAAGGCACGTTAATTTTAAACGACACGACCTCGGGGCCTACAGGGGTTAAAACCCACCCAATGCATGTGCTAGTCACTGGGAGGCATTTGTGCTGCACTGTAGTATTCCCTTATACAATATTGACATCGTACATTTATCATCCAAATATTAAATTTGAACATCCCCGTGTACATATTTATACAGAGCACACGAGGCGGCTGTGTACATCAAATCCTGATACAATGTTGTGCATAGTTTTGCCATGAATTGACATATTCAACGCATTACATTGCCATTTAATGGAATTTAGCGTCGTCCTTAGCCTGTGCAAATAATGACAGACAATGTCGTTGATGGGCCATTTATTGCCCAAAAACAAACATGACGGAATACACGTAGTAGAGATGTACATTTCCACAGCATGCAGTGTAATTGATACAGAATGCAGATGATGAACTGATCGACGAACTCTTGTTACTTCCTTGCCTTATAAATGTGAAATTGACACGAGTCTCATTGTGGCCTCTCTTGTGGTCCAAAAACATATTGGGGGGGGGACATTTTCTTCGAGGATGATGACCATTCGTTTGTTTTTCTTACTTTTCTTACTTCTTCTTTCTTGCTTTCCTTGAGAGAGTTATTCCTCCTACACCTGACCAGACAGACGAACTTGTCCAGCCAGCACATTTTCTCGGTGCCAAAAACAGGTTGCAACATGTTGGGAATCAGACATTTGCTCACTTGATATCAAAATTAGGACTCAGAAACTGTCAGTGATTGGGATGTGACAGAATTATTAAATGATTTCTCTGATATTTGATGTCGGCCACAGTTTTCTGTGATTAGAATAACTCGATCAGACATCGGTCTTTATCAGTGTACATATCGAAAAAACAGCGATACTAGTTTTCCAACTGATATTAATTCCGATGAAGCAGATACCCATGTCTTCATTTCATTAGAAAAGCAATGTTCTCACGATCTTCCTTGCCGTACATTACATGTCTGTTCAGACAGAATTACTCCAGACCTGCAATCTGCAACATGCAATGGAAATAACCGTCCCAAGTCAACGTCGTCAATAGAATTCAAAGTTGTGGACGAAGCCCTGTCATGCCTGTCAGTCCTTCAACTTCGGCAAAGTGACGCTGTCCCTTACCCGGGCAGCTACCAAGATACACTGGGACAGAGCCGGCATCACTCGTATCAGACTCGAAATCACCTCCGTCCATGGTCCATTCATTGACAGTAAGACGATAACCTGTAATTATCATCGCGAGACGGCCAGCCCCTAATCAAGTCCCGATTCAGAACCTAACAAGATTTGTTTTTCTTACTTTTCTTACTTCTTCTTTCTTGCTTTCCTTGAGAGGGTTATTCCTCCTATACCTGTCCAGACAGACGAACTTGTCCAGCCAGCACATTTTCTCGGTGCCAAAAACAGGTTGCAACATGTTGGGAATCAGACATTTGCTCACTTGATATCAAAATTAGGACTCAGAAACTGTCAGTGATTGGGATGTGACAGAATTATTAAATGATTTCTCTTATATTTGATGTCGGCCACAGTTTTCTGTGATTAGAATAACTCGATCAGACATCGTTCTTTATCAGTACACATATCGAAAAAACAGCGATACTAGTTTTCCAACTGATATTAATTCCGATGAAGCAGATACCCATGTCTTTATTTCATTAGAAAAGCAATGTTCTCACGATCTTCCTTGCCGTACATTGTCACATGTCTGTTCAGACAGAATTACTCCTGCAATCTGCAACATGCAATGGAAATAACCGTCCCAAGTCAACGTCGTCAGTAGAATTTAAAGTTGTGGACAACGCCCAGTCAGTCCGTCACCGGCAAACTGAATCACTAGGTCCAATCGACGATACATTCGAAGGATTACTGTCACAGGTACCCGGCACTACCCAGACACAGGGACAGCGCCGGCATCACTCGTATCAGACTCGAAATCACCTCCGTCTATGGTCCATTCATTGACAGTAAGACGATAACCTGTAATTATCATCGCGAGACGGCCAGCCCCTAATCAAGTCCCGATTCAGAACCTAACAAGATTTGCATTGATGAGAGTAATAAATGTCAGCGCCTTGGAGGTGATACTAGCAATTTGTGATTTAGCCCCGGGCATTAGGTTGCAGTAAGACGGCTGACTCTTGTTCATTTAGTGAAGACGTTTTTAGGAGATACACTTTTCGGAAGAGTCGTATTGCGGATGCCATCATTTGATCTTTGACAAGTTGAACTGAGGTGAGTGCTCAGCACCAATGGACGGCATATGCAGGCAACACAACCCAGCTCGGCCAGGTTTTCCTCGGCAAGTACTGCACGGCCATCGAAAAGTCACTGCTGCCTTTAAGCTTTAAAATGTGGGTGAGAATTATGACCATCTTCCTTTTGGCTGAATCCGAAAGGAGCAGGTATGTTCCTTTTTGGGGCCATGGAACATGGGAAATGGGAAAGCTACTACAGGAGAGAGCTGAAGTGGAACCAAAAGCACTTCCTTCCGAGGAAATGGCTTCTAAAAGCGCAGAGGAAATTGAAGAAAACGATTGGGGAGTGTTGAACTCAAATGAACCGCTGCTGAGAAAAAATCGTGTCGATTCAAATCTACAAGACATTTAAGCAGAATGAATGGCTTATGCGATCAGTAACAGCAATGACACAGCGACTGTTCAGAGGTTGTAGAACTCTGGACAGCCTTGCTGTTGCTCCATTATCATAATGATGCCTAGGCAGCTGCTTTCTCTATCCACGCCTACGACAGAAATGTGACATTATCCACTTGGTCACTATGGCAACCAAGCAGCGCCTTCCGAACGCCAAGTCTTACCAGATCGCATTCTTGACTGTTCATAATATTTCAAGTCCTCAAGGTAAGCTCACCGCGACCAGCCGCAAACGATGATGTTGTTTCAGCCTTGTAAAATCAAACAACGCTTGGTAATGGTTCCAGCAGACGATATCTGACTGGCAGACGATCGAACTGGATGCTTTAACAGCTGATTTCACCGGGTAAGCGAGGGCAATCACCCATTAATGTGTGAATATCGAACAAGGAAAATGTTAGGTTTGGCCACTAGCCCGTGAGATTCGCTGCCCAGTTTTCCTTTACTTCGACAATGCTTGGTCCGCAAACACAGAAACCCACTGTAATAATATCACACTTTCTCTTTGGCGAGTGCACTCCATGCTTACTTGCCCCAGTGCATTTGAACACAGAGCATGAAATGTACTGTACACAATGATGCTTTCAAGAATGAAACATTTTATTGTAATTTACCCTCAATTAAATGATCAGCGACAACGAAACCACTACGACTGAGGCGAAATACGAAATACGTCATATCTTCAAGGTTCTTGGTGTTTTTCATGAAATAATGTAACCATCGGAAATATTCGAATTCATTGAGCGAAGTAACTCGTGCCTTTGAGCAGTTTTAGTAAGCAGACTGCAGAATGAATTTCCTATCAAGCCCATAGTGGAATTTTGATTCATTTCCTTAGTGGAAGTGAGATCGAGTTGGAAGGAACTCTTCCATTGCAAATTTTCGATTTGCATATTGAAAATCTAAGCAATGTCAATTTAAAGTGGACATGATAATCATTTTTCATGCATACCTCAGAGTAAAGTTGTGACTTTCAGCTTGTCATCTGTGAAGGTACCATTGAGGCAACCTTGACTCGCAGCTTACAGGCTACCAATACGTATCTCTCCTTATCGGTGTCGCCTACATGTACATGTGTGCATGCAGTGTACAATGAGGTGAATGTACTGACAGAGACTGAGTGTAAAAAAACGTAAAAAAGCAATTCGTTCGGCAGTCTCTCATCTGTAAAGGTCATCGAGGGTACATAAGTTTGAGATCCGTAAATTACATCGATACGTAGGCCTATCTGTCTGTATCGATATGATGTAGGCCTACATGTACGTGAGTGCATGTGCAAAAAAATTCAGAATTTGTATATAGTAAGCAGAGTGCAGAATGAATTTCCTATGAAGCCCATAGTGGAATTTTGATTCATTTCCTTCAGTGGAAGTGGGATCGAGTTGGAAGGATCTCTTCCATTGCAAATTTTCGATTTGCATATTGAAAATCTACATGTAAGCAATGTCAATTTAAAGTTGACATGATAATCATTTTTCATGCATACCTCAGAGTAAAGTTGTGACTTTCAGCTTGTCATCTGTGAAGGTACCATTGAGGCAACCTTGACTCGCAGCTTCCCAGGCTACCAATACGTATCTCTCCTTATCGGGGTCGCCTACATGTACATGTGTGCATGCAGTGTACAATGAGGTGAATGTACTGACAGAGACTGAGTGTAAAAAAATGTAAAAAAAGCAATTCGTTCGGCAGTCTCTCATCTGTAAAGGTCATCGAGGGTACATAAGTTTGAGATCCGTAACTTACATCGATACGTAGGCCTATCTGTCTGTATCGATATGATGTAGGCCTACATGTACGTGAGTGCATGTGCAAAAAAATTCAGAATTTGTATACCATTAGGTAATTTTATCTGCAGTGCACAAAAGGAACCAACGATTTTCTTTGAGTGACAGTATACGGTCGCTTACAATATTTTTTTACCTCAAAGTACAATGTGAACGGTTATGGGGGCGACTGGCATTGTTTTTGACTTGATTCCATGATCGAGGACTGCAAACACAAGTAGTTGTAACGAAACATGGATTATACAATCCCACAGCTGAACTACGACAACGGGGTATTCAATATACATGTAAGTGAAATAGGTCAATGATAGTAATAGGCCAAGGCAATCGATGGCATGAGAGGAAGATAGGACGAATTTAGTCAAATTTCTTATGTCAATAAGCAATTTCAACGGTCCTTCATAGCAGAAGTGTTGAATTACCATAAATACATGAAGGCCTGAATTAGTGCTTGTCTCGGTTATAATTTGATGGCACTATTTATTATAAATTGTTCTATTGATAAGCATACGTCATACATGTGCAGGGTTCTCGTATTCGGCACGTTCGTGGACGAGAACAGCCTTCAGGGGCACTGCATTGGTGTCATGGCGCCTTTCGTAGGCGCCTGGTTCAGAGTACTAGTATTCTGAACCTGCTACCAGTTGTCCCTTATTCTGCCCTCTGGAGGGCAGCATGCAGGATGGGCGCCGTTGGATCTTGAGTTACTGACGTTTCCTGTTTTCCGGAAGGGGGACCACGTTTTTAGGATTTGGATTTTGAAAAGGGGGTCCAGAGCAATCCAGGTATAAAATGTTTTAACCGCGTTCGAAGATGTCATTACGAATGAACAGCAGTCCGGAGGAGACTGACAATGACAGTGCTGTCGTGAAGTACGCGACTACTATATTTAATTTACAGGCGAAGCAATCTTAGTAACAGACGTCTCCCTTGACCTGCCCTTTGGTACCCCTTCTGCAAGCTGCAACTGAAGCCATTCAAGAACCCGCACTCAATCGCTGTGAGCGGTCGTGAATAGAGTCCTCATCCGAGAGATTACCTGATTCATAATTACAGGTTCTCGCACATCATTTGTCGGGTTCCAATCTTGGTTTATCGCCCATGCCATAATTACAGCAAACAATATCACGATAATGACATCTAAATCTGAGGCCGCCATCGTGTGTTGATGATATGTTTCAATGTCTTCACAACACCGCTTTGGCTGGAATGAAAATTAATTATAATCTTTATTTCAATGAAGCACTAGATATTGTTTTTCATGTCCTAAGGCTCTTCTTACCCGTGGCCGCGTGCGTCTGGTGTGCCTGAAGAGGATGATCTCAGCACGGAGTAGACAGCTTTCGAAGCGCCCGCGTATTCCAAGCATTCTCTAAGGCGTTACAAGACCAACAGACTTGAAGTCAACATTTCTGTTGATGTCTGGCATTTGTCTGGTCTATGCTTCTTCAGCTGGAAACGAGAACAGTCATTTTGAGCAACCACGCACTGAATGTACATTTTGTCACGATGTCGGATTAAAATACATGTAATATTGTCGAAAGGGTATGCGATCTTCGTGTCATGATCTTGAAATTTAGGATCCTTATTTTCAAGGTACACACGTAATCGCGAACTCGAAGCATGTAGGCCTAGGCCAAATATTGAAGTCGGAATTCCAAACACTACGACGTTCGTACCCTGATCAGTTTTGGTGTGTGGAGAAAGTCCTATTTCGATGTACATGTACATGTATTGGTTCACGTAGGCCTATTGTCCCTTTATACATGTATCTGGCCCCGATTTGAGCTTGTAACGCAGTTTTCGGCATTAAAGCATTAACGTATCTCATGACAGTGAGGTGGCATGGGTCTGTTTTTATGCCTAGTTGTGTCCCGTTGATTAAAAGTAACGATTTTTTGCGTTTTAATATGCCTTTTTCGGATTTTTTTTGCAAAAATCGTTGCGGGGGTCCCACACATTCAACCTCGGTAAAAGAAAATACCTGTGTGGGATTTGTGTAATAATGTGACCGCGATGTGTGCCGAGGTTGAGGAACGCATGGAAACTACGAGGGTGACGCAAGATCAGGTGAAATAAGTCAGTGTTGTGGCGTAAGAATAGTTTTAACTACATGATTGTATGGTGAAAAATGGTTGTTTTGTGCGAACGGGAGGATCGAGGGTCCTTTGTTTACATTTCGGTGTGAAAATGAATTTGAAAGCAGAGTTGACACTTTACGCCGCTAGGGTTGTAAAGCGTTGTGTTGGCCATGAAAAAATCTATTCTTGTATTCGTCTTAACACGCTCGGTCAGTTTTCTTGGCCCCAATGGCTGAATCGCCATGCAAAGCTATCGATTTGGTGAGCGTAAAGAAAACACGACCAAAGGATATATAGATTACCTAGAGTAGAAATGAAATACATGTAGGTAACACCGTCTTTTAAATCAACTAGGTTATTGAGACAAGCTTTCGACCCTATCGGGCCTTCATCAGGTCTCAGACCTGATGAAGGCCCGATAGGGTGGAAAGCTTGTCTCAATATAACCTATAGTTGATTTAAAAGACGGTGTTACCTATTTCATTTCTACCATAGATTACCTATGTCAGGTGTTTTTAATAATCTAAATGCCAAAATTTTTTAGAGACTTGCAGACAACATTGTTGTTTATTTGTCAATTTAGCATTGTCGATCGTTAAGAAAAACTATAGTCGTGTAGGAGTAGGTTTTATAGACGGTGAAATGCACAAGCCCCATGTGTGGCAAGTTTCATCTTGGAGGCGAATCCTCCCACCAGGGTTCATGCAGACTTTTGAAAAGGTTGCCGGAAAACAATGTCAGAACTGAGTTAAGAACAATATCGTGGGTAGAAGCTCTTCAGGTTGTTACCAAACTATTTCAGGGCTTTGATATGAAAAGTTACAGTATTTATGCCCACTTCTACATAGAATATTCGCGAGGGTTTAATATAAAGTTTAAAAAAGTACCTACATGTAGTCAGTCGATGTTAACGCCTATGTACAATTTTCTCACTTTTTGTACAAACAGTATGTCAAGGTAGACACATGGTGTGTAGACCTTCGTGGTCTCCTCAAAGGCAATAGCTGTGTGAGAATCAATGTGAATAATAGGCACTCTCGATGTTACAGCATACCAATGTATGAAAAATATGCCCGAGGCCTACGGATGCAATATGAAAGAGAATATGGAACCATGCCCTGAGGTCTTCCTGTATCAGGCCTACAACAAGAGACTGTCGTATATGCTGACATTGTAAATTATCACAGCATTCAATAAAAAAGAAATTTAAAAGCAATAGATAGTATGCTCGTATACGTATTGCTATATCATTGTATTCACTGCAGACATTTTCATTAGCATGGAATCCTTTATATTTTTATCGGCTTCGCTGGCAGAATGGCAAAAGCGTAACATAGAACGTATGTATTTTTTTATCCCGATAAAGTGTTCTATCACTACAAGTGTGCACGGTAGAGGAAGGAAACAATGGGGACACTGCAGCTGACATTAGTATGTAGTGGTAAATACAACGGCCTTGCTGCAGATGTTGGGAATTATGAGAAAAGCACTGGCACCAATCGTATCAGTTGTGCATCCTTTCACTTTATTGATATTCATTAAATTTCCTTCAGGAAAAAACCAATTGTGATGGACCATTCGGAGGAGGTATTACGTTTATTGGTCACCCCCACTACTTTTACCTGGACCTTGTGGTAGACTGGTGTCAGCTAGGTTCATTCAAAGAGAAGTCGATGCACCCCGTCTGAAATTTAAGAGGCTGATGGCAGCTTTCTTTGCACACAAAAGTCATTTTGGGTCATTGTAGGACAGTTTGAAAAATAACATACACCAATGCTACTGGACGTGAAAGATACTCATTACAACTCTACAAGCGCATGANGGCCGCCATCGTGTGTTGATGATATGTTTCAATGTCTTCACAACACCGCTTTGGCTGGAATGAAAATTAATTATAATCTTTATTTCAATGAAACACTAGATATTGTTTTTCATGTCCTAAGGCTCTTCTTACCCGTGGCCGCGTGCGTCTGGTGTGCCTGAAGAGGATGATCTCAGCACGGAGTAGACAGCTTTCGAAGCGCCCGCGTATTCCAAGCATTCTCTAAGGCGTTACAAGGCAACAGACTTGAAGTCAACATTTCTGTTGATGTCTGGCATTTGTCTGGTCTAGCCTTCTTCAGCTGGAAACGAGAACAGTCATTTTGAGCAACCACGCACTGAATGTACATTTTGTCACGATGTCGGATTAAAATACATGTAATATTGTCGAAAGGGTACATGTATGCGATCTTAGTGTCATGATCTTGAAATTTAGGATCCTTATTTTCAAGGTAATCGCGAACTCGGAGCATGTAGGCCAAATATTGAAGTCGGAATTCCAAACACCACGACGTTCGTACCCTGATCAGTTTTGGTGTGTGGAGAAAGTCTTATTTCGATGTACATGTATTGGTTCACGTAGGCCTATTGTCCCTTTATATCTGGGCCCGATTTGAGCTTGTAACGCAGTTTTTGGCATTAAAGCATTAACGTATCTCATGACAGTGAGGTGGCATGGGTCTGTTTTTATGCCCAGTTGTGTCCCGTTGATTAAAAATAGCGATTTTTGGCGTTTTAATATGCCTTTTTCGGATTTTTTTGCAAAAATCGTTGCGGGGGTCCCACACATTCAACCTCGGTAAAAGAAAATACCTGTGTGGGATTTGTGTAATAATGTGACCGCGATGTGTGCCGAGGTTGAGGAACGCATGGAAACTACGAGGGTGACGCAACATCAGGTCAAATAAGTCAGTGTTGTGGCGTAAGAATAGTTTTACATGTATAGTGAAAAATGGTTGTTTTGTGCGAACGGGAGGATCGAGGGTCCTTTGTTCACATTTCGGTGTGGATATGAATTTGAATGCAGAGTTGACACTTTACGCCGCAAGGGTTGTAAAGCGTTGTGTTGGCCATGAAAAAATCTATTCTTGTATTCGTCTTATACGCTCGGTCAGTTTTCTTGGCCCCAATGGCTGAATCGTCATGCAAAGCTAGCGATTTGGTGAACGTAAAGAAAACACGACCAAACGACATATAGATTACCTATGTCAGGTGTTTTTAATAATCTAAATGCCAAAAATTTTTAGAGACTTGCAGACAACATTTGTTGTTTATTTGTCAATTTAGCATTGTCGATCGTTAAGAAAAACTATAGTCGTGTAGGAGTAGGTTTTATAGACGGTGAAATACACAAGTTCCATGTGTGGCAAGTTTCATCTTGGAGGTGAATCCTCCCACCAGGGTTCATGCAGACTTTTGAAAAGGTTGCCGGAAAACAATGTCAGAACTGAGTTAAGAACAATATCGTGGGTAGAAGCTCTTCAGATTGTTACCAAACTATTTCAGGGCTTTGATATGAAAAGTTACAGTATTTATGCCCACTTCTGCCTAGAATATTCGCGAGGGTTTAATATAAAGTTTTAAAAAGTACCTAGTCAGTCGGTGTAGGCTTATATCAGTGTGGTGACTCAAACTGAAAATTATTTTATTCGTACGCGAAGTCGTTGACGCATAACTAATGGTGCTTGTCGTATTCGCAGTTCATCTGGTAAATGGAAGGGGTGACGGGTGATTACGTAATAAGCTGGCACCCCTTCTATTTGCCTAAACAACTGCAAAAATAGTCAACACGATTAGTTATGCATGAGTAAAATCGCGTACGAATAAAATAATTTTCAGTTTGAGTCACCACACTGTACATGTATATTACTAGTAACAATTTTCTCACTTTTTGTAAAAACAGTATGTCAAGGTAGACACATGGTGTGTAGGCCTTCGTGGTCTCCTCAAAGGCAATAGTTGTGTGAGAATCAATGTGAATAATAGGCACTCTCGATGTTACAGCATACCAATATATATGAAAAATATGCCCGAGGCCTACGGATGCAATATGAAAGAGAATATGGAACCATGCCCTGAGGTCTTCCTGTATCAGGCCTACAACAAGAGACTGTCGTATATGCTGACATTGTAAATTATCACAGCATTCAATAAAAAAAGAAGTTTAAAAGCAATAGATAGTATGCTCGTATACGTATTGCTATATCATTGTATTCACTGCAGACATTTTCATTAGCATGGGATCCTTTATATTTTTATCGGCTTCGCTTGCAGAATGGCAAAAGCGTAACATAGAACGTATGTATTTTTTTATCCCGATAAAGTGTTCTATCACTACAAGTGTGCACGGTAGAGGAAGGAAACAATGGGGACACTGCAGCTGACATTAGTATGTAGTGAACGGCCTTGCTGCAGATGTTGGGAATTATGAGAAAAGCACTGGCACCAATCGTATCAGTTGTGCATCCTTTCACTTTATTGATATTCATTAAATTTCCTTCAGGAAAAAACCAATTGTGATGGACCATTCGGAGGAGGTATTACGTTTATTGGTCATCCCCACTACTTTTACCTGGACCTTGTGGTAGACTGGTGTCAGCTAGGTTCATTCAAAGAGAAGTCGATGCACCCGTCTGAAATTTAAGAGGCTGATGGCAGCTTTCTTTGCACACAAAAGTCATTTTGGGTCATTGTAGGACAGTTTGAAAAATAACATACACACTGGACGTGAAAGATACTCATTACAACTCTACAAGCGCATGATGAAGGCATGTTCTGTCGCCTCGGTTTTATGTATAAAACGTGCATAGGTTTGGCCCAAGTAGTGAGCCCTGTGGGACACCGAATTTTAGGTGATGGTTGTGGAAGGCATTCATGGTGATCATAAGGTTCTTTTTGCATGGCTGGCAGAAGGTTCGGTCTGTTTCTTTTCCAATCATGTTCGCCGAAGAAAAAAGTAAGGTAATACGTTGTCTATTCTAAAGGCCATAACTACATCGATTATTCTAGGCCTCCTGTGACTCATCAATATTTTGTTCGTGCAGTGCCATTATAAACACAGCACATGCCCACAGGGCATAAAATAATGGATAATGCAGAAAGGTTCTCATTTGCATAAGCGCTGCCTCCATATTATGCAAATTAGAAGAAATACTAACTCTGTAGAGAATTCGTAACATAAAAAACTTGCTGTTATAACTACATGTACATGAATATTTCAAATATTCAAAGTACAATAACTCTTCAGGATTTTCAAACAATCGTTCTTATATCCTTTGACCTGAGAGTATTATTGAAGAGAAACATGTAGTAACTGCGGTTATAGCAAGTTGTGGTGCAGAAAAAATTGCAGCTCGGTAGAGTTCAGCCTTTATCTAATCGTTAACTCTTGGCACCAACGGGTTGATGTTGTTACCATTTGCTGCTCAAGCCTTTTCCCACTTTTTTGGCAGTAGTGTTTCACTTTTGGTTTCACTTTTGCAACATCATGGTAGTTCCTTCTACGGAACTATCTTCTTCCCATGAGTTGTCCCAAGGCTTTCCTCCGAGACTGCATGATGCCGTCATGGGATAAGCAACATGTCTATTTCATCTACACTGTATGGCCATGTACATTTACTCCCACTCCATCCTGAAAACATGGAGTGTACGCAGGCGAGAAAAATTGGGTCTAGTGCTAAAAAGGAGAGCGATAGTATATTTGTTGAGTCAAGGGCTGTTGACAATATGAAGTTCTGTGTCTACCACTCTCATTGTTTTAGAGATAGTCTTTAAATATTGACTTTGAGTTGAGTGGAGCGTAATCTTCAGTACTATGAAAATATTTACCCACACATTGCCAATATCGTTTTCCTAATATTTGGCCAACTTTAGGGTGTGTTTATGCCGATGAGATCATGATATCGACATATCATATTCCGCTGTGTCTTTCAAGAGAACGTGCAGTGAAAGTGTAGATGGGGTTGATGTATGGAGGAATGTACAGTCCCTTGTGTATTGGATATTGTGGTTTATTGCGCAATACGTTATGCCTTGTGTATATTTGCGGATACGGACTCGCCCTAAACCTGCTGTCGCGGAAACTGTAATATTGAGGTCAAACAAACTGACGTACGTGTAAGTAGGTCTCATTTTTTGCACGTAATGTAAATACATGTACGAGATGTTACAATAGTTTTAGTAGCTATTTATACCGATACGTGAAGGTTTTAAGTATTGGGTCATGCACATGTACATAGGCTATATACATGTACGTGTACATGCACAATGCATCTTTTTCTATTTTGAAACATTCGTCAGCTTTGCGTGCGGTTACTTGGGAGTATTTTTGTTTTGTCAATTATCCCCTCGGGAAATACTTATGTCGAGGTTACTCAAGTAAGCTTACATCCCCAGAATCTGAAGAGCCATCGATGAATTGTTTTACTGATATGGCAGTTCTGCCGGAAGCAGAAGTACAACAGAAGGCCAACGCGGAATTATCGTCTGTTTGGTAACTGCTTTGAATGAACACCGTTACCATTCCAGTACAATATCACGATATGCAGTATGTGGTTATGAGAGCTCTAGGCTACAAAAAGTGCATTGCGAAGCAAAAAGCCTGATAATGCAGCCGGAGTTTCTAGCAGAAGGTAACAATTGTAATAACCATTGATTATAAGGTTCGATTCGAAGTGAAAAACTCCGTTGCATTGTCGTGATAATTCAAACTTATCAAGGCGATACTTCTGCATGCCTGAGGGGTTCGTACAGGCAGAACAGGAGCGGCAATATAAAAACTTATTTTATCACAATGTTAGAAGAATTTCTATTATTTAGATGATATCATAAAATAATTCCAGAACAATAACAAAATATTGGTAAATGGTAGTATCATAGAATTGGTGACAAATTACTTCAGGGCACAAAGTAGCTTCTTCATTTGTATTATATTTATTTGTGTATCGGTGATTTGGATATTGTTTTGTTTTCCTACTGACAAGTATTACGTTCTGATTGGCCAATTGAAATCAATCGTACAGAAAATCTATATTATCACGAATATTCTTTGTCACCTCTTCTTATACAGCCCGTATTCCTGAAATACGGCCTGTATAAGAAAAATAGACAGAATTCTGTCTATTTTTTACAATACGGCTGCTTTGTGACAAATAATAAACGATTTAGGAATTCAGGAGATAATCAGGTATTGATGTTAAAAATCTATCAGCATCAACACAGTTTGCGTTTCAACTTTTTTTAGTTGGGTTACAAAGCAGACATACGTGTACGGGTAACTTTGTCGAGAATAAACGACGAAGGTTTAACCCCTTCAGACTTGTCTTATTGCCACCTGGTGGGATTTGACAAACTCTCTATTCTATTCTATATCATTACCGGCGTCGTAACCCTGTTGGATTTTTGCCGGAGGTATGGAGTCCACGACAGGCTACTGTCCACCTGCGTGGGGTCTTTTACTTGCCCTGGCATAGACACTCAGGTACAAGGGACCACGGCTTTTAGTCCCATCCGACGGACCCTGCATTAATGTTTCACAACTTTTTGTACATGCCTTCGCCCGGAGTCGAACCCGCGCCGACCCATTGTACAGTTTGGTAGTCAAGCGCGCTAACCACTCGACCACTCGATGGTTTATAAGATGCTTTCAAAGACTCACCAATCTCTACGTCCAAAACTCCAAGCGTCTGGCCCAGTTAGTTAACTTCTCCAACTCTGTTTCTCTCTTTTGGAGAGTGTGACATAGACTATTCTCGTAGTCAACTTTTTGAAACCCTCCAATTTTCCTGACAGCTATCTCGCGCGCTTGAAGGGATTTTGGTACCTTTATTACTTTTAACTTTTCTGTTTGTTCGTAGATGGAACATAAATGTAGCCAGAAGATACCCAATTCTCGAAACCTTTGGTTCACCTACATGTATGAAGATAACCTTAGGCTATGTGTTGAACAGAAAACGATAAAAATGGTTCATAAGTCTGAGAGTACGTCATGTCTAAATTTATTAGTAGCAACAATAGGTGTAGTTTCATAGATCTGGTGATGGATGTTTGCCGCCTCTCTGCCACCAATTATACTGTGACTTTCCAACCAAATATTTTATATGCACCGTCATCATCATTCATCATCACCATCATACCGGTAATCATTACCAATTTTCGAAAAGCATGCTGAGCCTGGAGTAGCACGATTCTAGTGGAAACCCATCCCTTGGGCCTCTTTGCATGAGTAATAATCAAAGAAATTTAACAACCATAACTGTATGATTACGTTTTCACATTTTCTTATCTTTCTCCTGTTATGTGTCGAATTGGCATAAAAAGCATTGACAAAACGACCGCGAATACTACTTGAAACAATTAACCTTCGTTTTTCCCCTACTAGTTCCTTTGGCGACATCCTGTAATGCATTGTTCTAAGCATACAATGTATTTCATTGATTAGATGGGCGGTTCTATTGATCATAAATATATCTTTCGATTATTCTAAACAAATATTGATCTGAAACAACGAATATCATTGGAAAACACTTCTCAACATAATGCTAATGATGAACTGAATTTGATGAACGAATCAATATATCTACAAGCGAGCCTCACGTAGGGCCTACAGACCTTTCCAACAAAGATGGCGGTCTAACAGCTCTCACCATATGACGTCAGAAGATTGATACCATTCAATGGCCGCTGACACGCTAAGCTGGTCAAGTGTGCAATGGGCATAAAGGTTTAGGTAAAATAATTGTCTGAGAGGATGCGTTTGGTAGTGTTATATCATGCTTGAACAATGAATGGCCACGTGTCATGTGGGAGAACTAGTAGGCCACCATCTTTGTTGGAAAGGTCTATACAAAGTATAGACTTTAGTATACTTTATTGAAATTTGCTGAACTGTTCTTTGTGAATTATACTGGTCTCCCCTAGTTGGAGGCTTCAAAGTCGGTGTCAAGTGCCGTAATTGACATGGTCAACTACTTTTGGAAGAGGCACCATATTGCTTATTGTTTATTTGATTAGAGGGACCCTTAACCTTCGTGTTCCCAATTTTTGAGAGTCGATGCAGTCAGTGGGTCAAGGCTTACGAACCGTGGGTTCACCAGCGTAGACATGCAACGTCGACCTGTTCTTAAACTTCAGTCGTTCAAGTTGAAGTAAAGAACGTTTTCAAAAACGTTATGCAAACAATTCGATGACTTACAAATTCTTAAATTATTTCATGATATAGGTCACTGCACCGAAAATTTACACCAAGACATCCAATATCTAAGTCAATGAGGGCTTTTATTCTGTGTACAAAAGCAAATAAACTGAAGGTGAAATGTCGGCCCTATTGTATTGGATTGGATTGGATTTTTCCATTAGGGCCCAAGCCAAAGGCCCGTATTCTAGAAGCCTCCTGAACTCTAAGGTCCACTTTAAGCTTTTGTATTCCGCCCTGCAAACAATAGCAAAAGGTCAACCTTTGAGTTAAGGAAGCTTCTAGAATACGGCCCAAAGCATTACTGGCCCCAGTAAGCATAGACTGAGTCACTCAGTCTCTTTCACGCATGCGCGAACTGCGCAGCATTACAGAGACTGAGACCAACCTCAACAATTTTTGTTACGCGAATACCGAAAATCTGGTACCGATGCTGATTGGTCGATTTTGAATCCAGCTGTTTACAGCCATGCTGATTGGTCATTGGGATCAGAAGATTGCAAAATGGCGGCGCTGTATCTAACGAACTTCAGTTCAGTCAGACAGAAGCAAAGCTTAGCAAGATCGCACCATGGAGGTCTTTCCCCGCAGCACTGATGATCTGATCCTCCATCAGTGACACTAAAGGAGATATACACAGGTCAGTTGTGTCGTCTTTATCGAGAAATTTGCCGAAGAACGATGCCGCCGGGCGGGAATGATCTCGCCATTGACGGGGCAGTCGTGCGCAAAGCAGCATCACAAAAGCTTTAGACGTTGTGGCCAGACCCTCGGTCTTGCAACCGGGGGTCTGGCTGCGCGAGACTACAGTAAGCATGGAAGAGGCCATCAGCGCTTTTCTTCTCTAACTGCCGATAGGTGCCGGTATAGCACTATCGGACTTTCTATGCGGTCGGCCCTGACTGAGCTGAGTAGAGGGCCTGCAAAGTTCAGGTTCAGCATGCTCATTCTTGACCAGGTTGAACGCTTTTCTGCCATGGCGTCATCAATCTGTGCCATTGACGGAATAGACTGAGTTGACAATCTCTTCAGGATGAATTCTGGGTAATTTGGCAGTGTTGACCGAGTCATGTGGACATGCGGGAAGATCAAGCAAGAAAACGTGCCAGAGTACGCTAAGGTTGTCCTGGGCACCAAAAGTCGGTGTTTGACTTCCCCTAATGAGGCCCGAATGGTAACAATGACACTGGCAATGAGGATGTTTGAGATTTTACTTCCTAAGTCAAAAGATAAATGTTTAAATTGATTGTTTGAGGCAGGGAAGATTTTCCTCACACAGAATGATATTTGCTGACGAAGGTTAGAAAAATCGTCCTGTTTGCCAACAGTTTATGTCTGTTTGGAGCAATTTATCTACAGGATTGTAATCTTCTCGTTAATGTTGCCCTCGGCCACGCTGAACGGACAAGTTTACTTCGTATTGTGCTGAAATGAATGGATAGTGTTTGAAATGAAATTTATCACAGTCATTTCAATTAGGTGGGCGATGAGAAGTTATGGGACGTGATGTCAATGTTTCGGAGTGGCGAACCGCTACAACTTCCACGTACCGCCCCAGAATAAGTGATTATCATGCTGATGCTGATCTCAGCATAATTCAATTTGATATAAGCGGCAAAAAGTGTTGGTGATATACGCGACTCGTCGGGGAAGCGATGATCTAATTTTGTTAAGACGCTACGTGAATTATGAATTATTTGGATAGAATCTGCGGCCTGACAGCGTGTTTTTGTTTCCTCTCGCTTCGACTGGCGCTGTAACTGCGATTTATTAATGGTTCACAAATCGGAGAGCGATGAAAGATGAATAGGAGAAATCTGTATCGGGTTTTCTGGCCATCAATCTCTCATAAGTTGCTCATTAGAACAGCTAAAGGAGGGCATATGGCAGACAGGAATAGGACGCGCTTAGAGAACGCGGCATTTGGCCAACGCCCGGACGTGACTTGGCATGCGATGGGGTCTTTATGGCTTGCCGCCTTTCATTCGAGAAGGCGCAGAAATCTATTCAGAGTCTTGAAATCAGTGTGGAAGAATAACCGAAAATTCTCGGCCTGTTTTCTTTGAATTTTATGAATCTTGTGCAGATTGCCCTCTCGAAATTACCATGCTGATTTTTGTTCTATATCCCGTGCATCTGTTGTAAAGAAAGTTTGCCCTCCTCCGGTTGGTTATGTCACCCGTGTTTACAAGAAGAAATTATGCGCCCACGACGAACAAAAGTGCTGATTAACGTCCTCTATTTTGGCCTGTGAGAACCTTTTCCTTTCTGATAATTACTTTATTTCAAAATTCCTTTGCCAAACATTTTTAATCACCCGTTTCGTTAAATTCATTTTGCCAAGTTCAGCCACATTTTTATCACGTGACCAATTTTGTTGATGCGCCATCGAGATCAACAGTCAAACGTGGTTTTGTGCTAGGACGAAGATAAACTGTCAATCTTTGTGTTTTGAATCTAATAATATGGTGTATGATTCCTCTATTTAGGAAGTACTAAGCTGAGATACACATGTAACTGTAATAGTTCTTATGAGAAAGTAAAGTCGATTCCACATTTCAGTTTGGGATGAAATAAAGGGAACGTCCACCATGGCGAGCTCCGTGGGCGTCTGGCACTGGCCTTCGTCCTTTCAAAGTCACCCTTGTCACACCGTGCCTTCCCTTACATCACCACCACTGCTGCTGCCCTTGACTAATATAAAGAACAATAGAACCTCCCGTAATCTCTTTATTACAAAAATGACAAAACGAATACGTATGACCTTGCAACGGGTGGAAAACCACAACTTTAAACAGAAATCTGATGCCTGGTCACGCCTGGCGGAAATACCGACAAAATTTCTCAGAATGAAGTCCCTCCTTAATAATGACGTATCGTATTAATGTCCATTTTGCAACAATGTCGTTATGAAATCAGCACGAGGGAGACTATTGATGAGGTCGCACCTCCGCTGACGTCATTGATATCAGTATTTACCTTAGGATTGGCGGACTGGTGGGATAGGGGTAATTTCTCCAGGTTAAACAACGATTTGTTTAAGAACAAAGGTGGTGTTGGCTAATTGATCACCTCATTCTTCAAGACCCGTTTCCTCTTTCGAAAGTTGGAAAGAAAGCGATAGACTCTACAAACAGACGACGTGTGACCTTTGTCCTCACCCTCATACGATCAAAATCGGTTTCTTTTTTCCTTTTTTTCGAGTTTTAGTGGGGGGGGGGGGTTCGGTGTTACTGAACAGAGTTGCTAATAGCCATGAATGCGTTGAAGATAGAGGGCCTCCCAGAAAGAATAGACGATCGTGATGTTTCTTTATAGACCTATAGGTTGACTTATAGGCCCATATTTTAGAATGCTCCTCGACGTAAAGGAGTTCCTCAAGGCTATTGTTCTCAACAGGAGAACAATAGCCTCTATAGGTTGACTTATAGGCCCGTATTTTAGAATGCTCCTCAACGTAAAGGAGTTCCTCAAGGCTATTGTTCTCAACAGGAGAACAATAGCCTTGAGGAACTCCTTTACGTTGAGGAGCATTCTAAAATACGGGCCTTGGTTTTGAAGGACTTGGGACATTTGATCACCGATGTAGTTTATTGATGTGCTTATGAAGGAAGGGGTCAGTAAGGGTCTGATTGAGGAGCATACTGGAATGTAGGCCAGTCGCAGCGCAGAAAACATTTATCTTTTCGACTATGTCCACAACGATGATGATTTGAAAGTTTCTTTGGAACAATATGAAATGTCAGACATATTGGGGAAGCCCAATGTCAATGGTCGTATATAGCTTATGAAGGAATGAGAACGATGACAGAAAACAAATTTAAAAGCTCTAAAATTTTATTCTTACAAAGCAAAGTTGTTCTTGAGAAGGTAACAGTAGGAATTGTCCCTTTAACATGACCGATGTTGCGGAGTGCGAAGGTCACAGCTTCTATGCACGTTGGTTATTCATAACAATTATGAAACCGCTTTGCTTCACCCAAAACATGTTCCACAGTCAATAGGCATGATTGTGACAAATTTCAATATGATATCAACATGTGATAGTTGGAGGGTTGGTCTTATCATGATTAACGATAGGCGCATGACCTTGCTGTAATCGCCCGAGTTGGCGCATTTTGATCAAGTCGTTTTTGGTCGTCACAACAAAACTTGACTTTTATGATAAGCCATACACAAAAACAACTTGGCTCGATCCGCATCACACTTTGATGGCATGTGTGTGCTCGAAGAGGGTTTTCTTTTGTAAGCACGAAATAAAGAAAGTTTAAAACCTCATATTCATTAAAGTTACAAAAAGAAATCGCAGATTACCTCGTAAGAAGGACACGTTTTGTGACAGAAAGAACGAGTTGAAGAATTAGAGCACAAGTTAACATTGAAGTTCACACGGAGTTTTGATAAGATATGCCGTTTTCACATGTTCGGTGCGGGCTGCAATTTTAACGATGCCTTTGGAGTCAGCGACGATGTGAAGAGGGAGGGGACGTGGAGAACTATGGGGCAGGTGCTGCCTTGAGTGGGGGAGGAGGATAAAGGCTGGCTCGTGGTAAGTGGCCACTCATCGGTAAAGTACGGGTCGCGTTTTATAGGCGTTGTATACAACTACTGTAATGAAGAGGAAAATAACAGAATATTACTTTCTGATGCGGATATATACTGATTTCGTTTCCATTTTTGCTGAATAGTTGACTATAAACATGAATGTAGACTTTTTCTTTCGCTGCTGGACCACCCAAATAACCACCATGCATAGTCTGGTAAAAGCACAGTCCAAGCCATGTACTGTGACCATGGGGGAAACCAATGCAAAAGAAAATTCTCTTGATTGGTGCTAAATCAAGCATGAATGGATCCGCTGGACCGTATAGTGACACCACTATTGGTCAACTGACTGGCAGCTCCTATATACAACCTTTCAGAAATACGGCGCTCAGTGTTCAGTGATGACGTGGGGGATTTTTAGCCGCTTCCATTGCCATACAAAAGAGACGGTCACGGTTGACCCAAGGCGGTTGACCACAATTTTTGAATTCTTTTGATGACGTTTTGGTAGCGAGGTACATTTATAGAACCAAAGAAACGAGCAAATCCAGAATGTGATATTCATATCTATATATTACACTATATAAAAACGTTTGTACCGTGTATATAGTGTAATATATAGATATGAATATCACATTCTGGATTTGCTCGTTTCTTTGGTTCTTTTGATGACGTCCAGAGGGGAGAATTTAGTTCGAGCGCTGGCCGCTGAATTTCTGGATGAGTGTATACATGTAATGTACTTTACATGCATATAGCACGCTCTACATGTAAGCACAGTATGATCCAGTGAACAAGAGGAGAAAGGGACTCACTGCCATCTTATTGGAAAAAGCAGCGTTTCCTATTTTTTCTTGACACAAAGCTATTGTCAGCGAACGATTGAAAGAGTTTTGTAATGATTTCATCCTGAAAATAATAAGACCAGGTTACATGTATGGAGATGAAAATCCCATCATTCTGTAAACATCACCCATGGTCTTTCCTTGGTATACAGTATAATTCCTCCAAGGTCTTACCGAATCACAGATTGAACCACCCTTGCTCACAGTATTCCTGCAGAATACGACGCCTTATACCACGGCTTGTGCCCAGAATAGCGAACAGGGAAAGATCTGCCGACAAGGACGATACCTGTGTCGGCGGTATCCCCGGCGCCGGCCCCTTCCCACTTTTTCATAACCGCTTCATTTACAAGTACGGATAGGCGGCTGAAGTGCTTGTTAACTTTACTTGGCAATGAATAAGCAGAGCCAGCTTTTGTAGAAACGCCCAATAGCAAATGACCTCTTCTGATATCAAGAGTTGTCCGAGACTGAAAGGAGTTTCAGAAGGGGCTGGCCCCACTTCTTCAGTCCGTAAATGTCCGCTATTTTTGACGAGTGCCGCAGTGACGCGCCCCTCTGTTAAAGGCATCGAATCCTTTGTGCCTCGGGAGTGGGATCCCGCGGCGTGCTCATGTTGGTACGGGTGATCCACTCCATCTCAAGTTATCCTCGGAAGTAGAAACCATCCGATTATTTCCGGCGACGGTCGCCTGGTCACTCGTGGTCTCTACTTCGTGGTATAGACTTTGTTCATGAACTCTTCGAGTGGGGTACTGGGACAAAAAGGTAAACGTGCAATATTTTATTTGTACTCGGGGCTGTGGCTTTTTTATCCGTGGCAAACCACCCCATTTTGCCATTTTGCAACTTTTGACGTCCTCGGTGCTACATGTGGCTACAGCCCTGATAGGGCCTACTTATGTGTACGTACAGAGAGCTACCCCAGCAGAGGGTAGAGTCTAAGGCCCTACACTCAGTAGAAAGAGAGTCGATGGCGACTAAAGTCCTTGGCTTGGAAATGTGCGATATCCGTATCGTTATTCACTGAGATCATAGCAGCGCCGTTAGTGGCAAAAGGGCACACTTCATAACCAACGCCTGGTGGTTTTCGGGACAACCATTTGCAAGATGGAGGGTCTATTGCAAATGAAAGTTGGTCAAGTACATCAGTGACATATCAAAAAATGTTCACTGTCCTTTCCTTCTGGGGTATGATGGCCGGTTAGGGAAAACCATGACACGTGGGCTTCTAAACGTCTGCAATCCTAATCCAGGACGTTTCTATCCCGCGGGGATTGCTTTTGCCCACAATCCCAGCAAGAATATCATTGAAGGCGACCCAGGATATAAACCACAAAATGTCAGTAATATAATCAAAATATTGAAGTAGACCCAGGATATGCATTTGGAAGCAATACGTTCAACATCTGATCGTGAACTAATCATCGTTTCACCAAGAGCCTTGCATGGAATTGGAATATCCTGCGATTCGAGTGGGCCAGACTCTTCAACCCTGCCACCATGTCGCATAATGAAATTACGCCACCATATATACCACGATGCAGTGTCATATTTTAATTTAGTGGCCATCTGCACAATGCGGAATACGGCTTTGAATGACATGCTACTTTCTGGTAATGATGGCAGTTGGGACACTTGATGGGCCTTGATCACTCTTCACTCCGACAGGGAAAATTGGCAATACTTTGAAGAGACCCCCACGACCACAGTTAACGGTATTAAATTGTCACTCATAAAATAGGACTTGTATGTATCGAGACGAAACCTTCAGTATCGAATATCACTGTTTTATTCCATATGGGAGTCACTGCCACCATTTCTCCACTCTCTGGCCGTTAGTGTGGCCCTACAGACCACCCAAACTGAAGCAGCAGCCTAGTGACGTCTGCTGATGAGATCAGTCAGCTCCTACTGCGCATGTCGGAAGCGCTGATGTCACACCCGTTCTTCTTCAGTGTTTCCCCTAATTTCCATGAGTTTTACTTGCTCCCTCTCAACTTCTTGTGATTTTTTTTGTAAAGAACAAAATAGTTTTTTCACATTTGCATGGTCACAGATTAATTCTATGTATTATTTTGTCAGTTAAAAATGGGAAACACCCTCCCTTCTAAAAATAACGACACCGTGACGTCATAAGCACACCGGCCAATACGTTGCCTTCAGAGATCAGCCAATCGACGCACAGTTTACTGGGTCTACGAACGGCATAATGACTTGATTTCTCAAGACATATCACAAATTCCCTCTTACAATGGAACGATCCTGTTCAGGATATCCAATAAAACTCCACTTTGGGACCGCTCGTTTACAGTCCATATCAATTAGTCAACCAATGAACTGCTGCGTCTTTTATAACGGTGATTTCCGCTCTGAGAGCTATAAACGATGTACGATTAGCGCACCGAGATTCTAATGGCTGCCGTGACGAATTTGATTTCTTCTAGACAATCAGTCATTTAAGGAATGCGCGCCCTATCATTAGGTGAAGACACTGCCGCAGCAGTTGGTTCCACCCAAGATGAACAAAAACGTGATACTGATGTATTGTACTTGGTGCAGCAGTCTTTGTTTCTTTTATGTTGACATGGAGACGTTGTTACAGAACCATTGGAATAATTGACCGTTGACGAAGCTGGCAAGGAGATGCAGTCAAATGAAGTCCGTGTACTAATTACACCATCAAAGTAAACAAACCTGTACCGGCATATTGAAGCAGTGGATTAAATTAACACAACGACAAATACGTGCCATAGAACGAACGCTACGATATTGAATTTTGCGAGGCGGCGAAATTTTTAATATCCTGCTGGGACCGGAGCGGTTGTGCGGAGCGGATCATCAGAACGTCTTCATTTCCTCTCCTAAAGACAGGTGTAAACACGGAGATATTGCATTTTACCGGCGGAGAAATAACGCAGGCATTTCATGGCCAATAGAGCCGCGGATTTTCTCTGTTGAGGAAATAGATGTTAAGTGTTATTTCCAAAATGCAGTTTGGCTGCCGATACGGTTCACTTTTTGCGAATCGCGCCGGAAACGGAAGGGAACGACATTTTTGAAGTTGACTGGATTTTCCAAAACTTATTTCAAAAGAAATTTTAATGTGTACCTGCGTTTCTTATCTTAAATTTGACAGAGATATCTAAACAAGTCGAACCCGACTCAACTTCTTTTTTTAGACACTTTTGGTCAGCTGATTCAATGCATTGTGATTGATTCAGTGGTGGTAAAAGAGAACAAGTGGTAATAATGTGAAGACGCCAAGATTTGTTTTATCTCTCACAAGATTTATCTATGATGGCACAATGAGTGGACATAGCGGTGATAAATGACTTAATCTAACTTGGACTTCCTCTTTATCTCAAGCAAATACAGTTAAGGCCAGCTGATTAAGAACTGGGCGTTGGTCAAACATCTCGGGTTATGAAAAAAACGAATTTGAATATGTCCCAGAAGAACATGGCGTCATTTATGCAGATCCACGAGCTGTTCCCCTGACACTGCCGTCACAGATGCGCGACCTTTCGAGTCCACGCGGGATTCTCGGGTCAGTCTCGCGGATGACTCCGGTGTGGTGTTTACCCCTGCCTCACATCTCCTATTCTTGTCAGTGTTTACCCGAAGGAAACCTTAATTAGCCAACCGCCGCTACGGAAGTTTTGAGTAATTTTTCTTTCTTGAAATAAATGTTTAACATTAATCAAACGGTGTGGCCCGCTGAGAAAGCAGCCGAGACGAGGTAGGACAAGTCGTATTCAGCTGCTAATAGCGATGCTTCGAGAATGTTTGCGGCCAAATTAAACTCAATGTTTGACATTTTTCTCTCATGTCATTTTCATCTTTAATTTGGACATGCATTCTGAATATTAATTCATTACCGCGGTGTTTTATACATCATGAATAGTTTGAACTAATGGTGATAATTAATTGATGTTTGCTGACGCTGCGGCTAGATGTTCCGAGTGGGGCCACCAGGCGCGCCGAGGGAATTTCATCATGGTTAACTGGTCCACCAAACAATCAAGCCAACACACTGGCAATATCTCCGAATGGAGTGATTATTTTATGGGCACGATATCAACGCATAGCTATAACAATATCGCTTTACTGCGAATAAACACGAATAAACAATGCTTGGTAATGAAACGGCCGAAAGATGAGAAGGATATTGCCGCGTATGTGATTTAGGTTTCCGTTTGTGCAACCTCATCAACCGAGAACTGTTATCGGGTGGCCATCCGGGGTGGGAGGGTTCATCAGTACGCCATCAAAGTCACGAAAATGGTCGGACAAAGCGATCACGTTATATCGTAAACTAATAAATAGGAAATCAACAATGATATCAATATTGGTAATGGATGCCCTTTGTTTATTAATTATCATTGTCAATTTACCTTCACCAAAGTTTGCTGGGGGGGGGGGGGGGG
>NMRB01001907.1:55801-97108 GCA_002633025.1 Notospermus geniculatus | reverse complement strand
GAGCGGGTGCAGATTTCCCGGTGATTTGACCTTAAGATCACTTACCATGCAATGTTTGCAAGCACCATGACCGTGATGACTTCTAAAAAGCATCATTAGTACGACGTAATTACATGTACATGTATTTACTTGAGGCAACAGTGTGCATTTTAGTGGGCGTCATCCCTTAAAAGTTTCTTGACTTGCGTAACCTTGTAGTTTCTGTCCAAACAAAGTCACAGGTTCACCGATCCCGAGGTAATCGTCCGTCACGGCATATACGAGTTGTGTGTGGTGACGAAGGGAGCAAGCGCTAAGAATTGCTCTGATGTTCTCAGGATGGGTACTGGTGTCACGTCGCTGAAATGACCCGCCAGTTGACATCAGGGAGAATTCACCAAAGAATATATCCTCAGGCAGCAGGGAATCAGCTGATACCATTCAGCTACTACGTAATGGTTCAACTCTGCAATTCCTGCAATGGGGATCCTATAGCTATGACAGAGGGCAGCACACCGAAACTACGTCTTATACAATGGACGCTTTTTGTGTGGGAAATTGATCAGGACCGGGATGTCAGTTTCATTGCAATAGTTTTAACCAAAGCGACACCTATTGAGGCAGTCGGCTAGGGTCCCCATATGATGGCGGCCATCGAAAATTACAAGTTTAAATGTGGACAAGAGAAATGCAAAGCGGATGGCATTCTGTCCCTCGAAACTGCGCGAGTCCGATACCCGATCGTCAAACTGACCAGGGTGCCACGACGGTTTACCTACTTGTTGAGATTCACACTTTTGGACTATTTTCTTTTATTCAAGATGTTGTTTCATGATTGCTCGTGTCAACATTTTTTTCATCACCGTCTACACTTTCTACTCCAGACAGAAACCATGCCAAAAACAATCAAGTGTGTCAATGTACGTGTATACGTAAAATAATGGGAAAGCAAACATTTGGTTTGACCAGACGTACAAGTACGTTGTTCATTCCACTTTCTAATCAATGGGACTTTCAATAACTGATTATGGTTAATCAATCTTGTTTTTTCCAATAAAGTTTACAAATATGAAGATTTGAACTAATAAAGGAAGAGTCGTTGACACATCGTAAATCCAAGCTGTTGACGATTAGTAAATATTATTGAGGGTATAACCCACGGTGATATTTGGATATACTTTGAGATTGTTATGTGAGTATTTGTATACACATGAGTGAATGAAAATTGATTTGGTGAAGTGGGAATGTAGTAAGTGTACGATAAGTCCAGGGTTCGTACAGTCCAGCGGCCTGCCTTTGTACAGGCTTCGTACATGTGTACGGCGTAAGCATGTAGACATAATTAAAAATCATATTCTTTAATTTTCGTCTACATGTTTATGCCGTTCAAATTAGAGGAGGCAAGCAAAAATTGTAGTTTTTTTTCTGTAACGGTAGATCATTCATCATCGAGTTGGAATTTTCCGGTCAAATGGTTTCCTTGAAATCTATGTGGAATATCAAAAATTAAATGTCACATACCGGTAACTGTACTTCTAACTGCCTATTTGGAATTTCGTAACACAAGCGTGGGTGCCCAAAATATTTGACCTGCTGGAAACGTCTGATATGACAGAGAGGCTAGATATTGACATTGATGAAGTATTTTGGCCCAGTTTCCTTCAACTTACTCGCAAAAGGTCGAATCAATAACGATTCAAAAGGAATGTGACTGGGCCTGACATAGAATGATGCCCTTTGATCACAGTCCTTCATTATTTTGGTTCGTTGCCAGGACTCCCATGATAACACGAATAAAACGCATTGTTTCTAAGAGCGAAACGCCCCTCTGGCTAACATAAGATGATGACCTTGACCTGAAATGTCACCAAAAGGTGGCGCAACGTCTGTGAGTTTGTAGTCTCGGCCACCGGCCCCAGCCGCTGTTTCGAATCTGTGGAGTAGTACTGCGGAACAAAGACGGCTGCCTGCGCGAGACTAGTGAGTTTCTGGATCAACATGGCGTGGTTATACCATGATGATGCTTACGGGATTTGTTTTAATTTGACTAAGAGGGTCTGGGCAGTGTTTCATCTGTCTTACCTCTCTGGAGAAATCACCAGATTAAAACTGATGGGCCATCAGCGAACAGATCAGCGTCTCGCATGTCATGGGAGAGACGATTATCATGAGATATTCTACTCGGGACAATCAGGAATTTCCCGGGAATAATCAGGGTGATTGGTAACTCATTGGAGGCAGATTAATGGCCGATTAATGCAACAGGTCCGGTTGAGTTGTGATTGGAGTGGTCGAGGGCACGCGATAAAAATTTAAGCATTTTTAGGTCGTCGTATCGTGAGGAACTGAGAGATATTTCCACTGCCCCACCCTGAAAACGATGGGCACTAGGCTAGTATTACAGCCCTGGAGTACCTGTACCCAGGGCCGTATTTAGCTTTTTGGTCCTGGGGGGGGGGGCAAAAGACCTTTTTTGCCGTTTTTTGCCCAAAATCCGCATGGAAATCATGGTTTTTGGTTGGCTTCGGGGGGGGGCACTTCCCCCTTGCCCCCCTCCACGCTAAATACGACCCTGGAATTGAACAAACTGTTATTGGCCAGATTCTGCAATTGAACATTGATATACTCTATCAGCTGAACAAAATGCTGTAGTGGCAAATAGGCCTAGGCCTACTTAAGTCGGTGTGGCAACGAAAACTAATCCAGGAAAAATATCACAGACATTTCTGTCAATATGTATCATGTTTTTTTACACACGGATTTTTCGGTAGATACTTATAGAAGTTTCCCTCCTAACACAGCTCATCCCAAACAACTTCGCAAATGATCGTAATGTCACATAAACAACTCAGGGCAACTTGTCGTAAAAATCACCGTTTCTGTTATCGGTACTTATCGAAACGTTTCCTACCCTCAAGTGTTGCAAAGGGACCTAGAGTGCGAGCTTTTGGGTAGTATGGTTTGTTGAAATGGGCCATAAGGTGGATGGGAGTACATACAATCATGGCAAGAACAACAATTAAGACCAGTATTATGGATGAGTATTACATTGCATATGTAACTATTTCCTCTTTTTTTGCGAAGAACGCACCTTTCGATTCACTTTGGGCGGTGTTACGTTTTTTTTTTCTTTCGTGAATAGCCCTCTTAGAGTGTGCTGAAGGACATAAGCAGCAGTCGAGACAATTTTTTTTGCTATGAAAGTGATCCACACCGGGTATTTTATGTTTTTTTACGACATCTTTTGTCAAATCTCACGTCAATACATTCGTTGTTTACGACTGACTCGGGCGTCAAAACAGGCAAAAGGATAAATAACAGTATCATTTGGAATATTTTGTTTTTTATTAGTTTTCTAAAAAATCTCATGATATATTTACACGAAAACATAGGCCTAAGAGTCAATATGCTGTTGGTCTATTGTGTCAATAACAGGTGAAATGGATCGCAGATGGAATTGGATACAAACAGAGAAAAAAATAATCACGATACAATAGGCGAAGTTTAGCTCTTGAGGGTTATGTTACTCGCTTGAAAGATTGTTTTTGAAGGCCTATTGACGTGGCGCTGGAGGCAGACTTTTAGTGGATGTTTCTTACTCTCACCCGCGGGTTTTTCTTCCATTTACAGCACCTCCATCATATACCTCGCGCCAAACATGCAGTTAATAATAAATGTTTCCACCTTGATGCCCGATTTCTATGACCAAGAGGTAACAACAAACACGGGTGTTTAGTGGGATGTTGATGGATTTCAGCTTAACAATCCGAAACCACTTTTTCGCAAATCTATTGCATTGTTGACAAACAAGCTAAATAGAACTGTTGTCGACTCAATGTTTAGCTTTGGTTTTATCAAGAACTGGCAGGGGCAACAAATCGGCGGTTTCAATGGAGTACAATGTATGTTATCAGACAAATATATTTAGTGGGATGTTGTCTGCTAATTTTTTTCACTGTATAAACAATTTGTGGATTAAAGGTAGCATTGTTATTGTGCTGCTATCGTTGTTGAAAGCGAAGTATGAAAACTGCTTGAACTGATGAATGATCTGTAGGTGATATGAGGCAGTCCTATTGATCGTTTCGAGCCTCCTCCCCGCCATCTTGGATTCTATGAAAATTCCGTGCATGCGCACTTATCAGGTAGGGCAACCCAAACGTGATTGGTCGCGAAATACGAATGAATTTGCATCCCAAACAGTCATTTGCATGCGTCGTGAGTTTCCAAGGAATCCCGTTGCAGCCATTACCAAGATGGCGAGGGCCCGTCCAAACGATGAATACTGGCATTGCCATCAGGTAATTCTAGATGACGGTCTTTAGCCTCTACTGTGAAGAGGCGGTTGCTTTCTAGTATTTCCTAGGTGTCCCATTCCCGGCCTGTGCTTTATTGGTCGATGGCAAATCGTTTGAATGCTGTAATCAATCATCGTCTGCTCGGTACTCATGAGCTTGGCCAGGGTAAACAACATCAATCTTTCATTGACAGTCACTGTGTCATGAATATCAACGAGATTTCCAACATGTTCATGATTCAGCAGAGAAGTTTTGAGAACATGTTTAATCGCCGCTTTAAAAAAAAATCAGAATACCATCTATGGTAAAAGATATGTTCTTCAGTAAAAAAATCAGAATACCACCATCTATGGTAAAAAATCATACACTGCTCAGTAAAAGCCGTTGTGACGAAGCGAAATCTTTTGGGGAATGTGTACAAAAGTTAAGCAGCGGCACGACACCGGAAGTTGATGCCAAAAGATCCACTGCAGGAATAAATTCTTTAAAATGTTAGGAAAAGTCAGATTTTCTTTTATCAGAATTTTCAGAAAAGCTCTTAAGAATTTCTATGCTTTTGTTATGGAATGGTCGTTCAATCGGTTCGCCAGTCGGCAGAAAATAATAGAAACTTCTTTGTTTGTAATATTTTCTTGTTCAATGAATATTCATAATAAAATCAGCATGCACTTACATGCGAGTTTGATTACATGACACGTCGATAAATGTAGAAATATTTTCAAGCAAATATTTTCATATTTGTTAAAAGCTGAGCCATCTCAAACGTTTGACGAGAACTTGTTGGTGATATAGGGTGTTTATACTTATGACAAAGCATATTTGAATTGATCTCAGGTATCGGGTATTTAGGGCCTACGGAGGTCAATCACACTGACCTGGGTCAAGCAATGAATTTATGGATAGTAAACATTGTCCTAGTGACTTTTTACTGACGTATATCAACACATTTGCGACCTGTCTCAATACCAAGTCAAACAATCGCGAGCGACAAAGTACTATTTCGTCAAAAGGTGGTGCTGTCCTTTTCTTATCTCATTCAATTTCAATTTGAAAATGGCGGCTCGTTCAGGTGCAAACCATGGGAAGAGCAAACCGTACTGAAATATAGAAAACTAGCAAGAATCCGTGGCAATCGGCGATTCCGATTTTGGCGGAGGTTGGAATCCACGGCACGGCTGGAATTGGTGCAACACGGTGTGCGGTAGGGAGAATTTAGAAAGTAATCAAACAACACCGTTAAAAATAGTAAAATTTACCAGAACAAAGTCCTCTTCGCAAATTAAACCACCGGATATTCTGTAACGCCAGACCTTGAATCACAGCCCGTGTTTCGGAGGTGAAAATGTTTTCTATTGTTCTAATATTACATCCGTACTTCGTGTCGAGGCGTGCCTCGACCGCTATGGGCAGGATTAAGCTATCAGTACATAACTGTGAAAAAATTCGTCATCGTATTTCAAAACAAATATCACCGTTCCCACGACTTTGCATTTGACCCCCAGATTCAACTTTTCTGCCAACAGACAGCTTACAAACATGGCGACAAGAGCAAACTTTCCGTGTATGCAATTAGGTACGGTTTCTTTACCCAAAAGTCAAATCTAGCAAAGTTCACCGCATGAATCGAATAATAAGTTCACCCTTGGTGGGTCCATGCAAGGACGCATCAAGCGAATACCAAACATGCCCAAAATATTTGGCCAGTTCCTGCTTTTACTCAGGTGCAGCGACACCAAGATACATGTACACGTACTATGGTGGCATATGGCTGCCAGGAAGCAACCTCCTTTTGGAACATCCTGTGGTATCTAAGAGATGGTATCCCATTCTGCTGGGCCCTTAGTCAGAAAGTCACCAAAAAAGAGAAAGAATGAGTCAGTGTCATCGAGGCTAGTTGCAGTCCAGTCCCAGGTGAGACAGGAATCAACTAGGCCTACCCCTGGAATCGAAAAATCGGTTGTTCAAGGAAGTTTTGTTTAGGCCTAATTTCTGACTAGTCTAAAAAGATAATACTAGGTTAAATACAAGAAATCGATTTACAAGGTCTTGACAAGAGAGCGGAACATGGAATAGAGATGGTTCATAATTTTTGCCGGAATCGTTGGGCCACCGGTCATGCATATCATGGCCTCGGGTATTGAACAATTACCGATTAGCTGGAATGCTCTTATATCAACAGGACGAGGTGGCCGAGTGGTTAAGGCGATGGACTGCTAATCCATTAGGTTCTACCTGCGTGGGTTCGAATCCCATCCTCGTCGATAAGTTTTTGCATTTTTTTAGGTGGAATGACTTCAATTTTATGCCGAACTGATTAACCTTCTGAGGCCAAAATAATTTTGTGGTAATAACAAAATTACCAAAAAAATAAAAATAAACCAATAAATTGTGTTAATAAGGGAGGGACAGTTCTTGTCAAAAAAAATCTCCCCGCATACATTGTTTTGGTTCCCGAAGCCACCGCTAGGACCAGAAGGCTTCGGCACTGGCTGCCATCTTTGCGGCGGCATAAAAGTTGTCACCGATCTATAAGATATGTTAACATCACGGGTTATTTTTAGAATGGGGTACCCGTAGCCACGTGGGTGCTAAATGCAATCAAACATGCCGAATCGCGCGGAATGGCAACACAAGGAAATTTCTTGATGAGAATGTCTGTAGGCCTATGTGTTGCAGATCTGTAGCAAAAGCTCAAAATGATCGCCGTTTTTTAGACCGGGGGAGAATGAAATTTTACTGGAAAATGGACTCCTACAATGACGTCAGCAAAAAAATGGCAGCCAGTGCCGAAGCCTTCTTGCCCTAGCGGTGGCTTCTGAAACCCAAATGCGGATTCATGTCCCAGGATGACGTCATCCAACCGGAGTTAACGGACCCGGGAGTTTTTTCTTCTATTAAATTTTTACGTAGCGTCTTATTTCTTCAAAAGAAATGTCCATTCGTCGTGAATATAAGCCTTTATGCGGTGAACAGAAGAATAGGTATATTCAATATGAAACATAATACACTGCACCATTTTGTACACTGCACCTTGAAAAATGAGCCAATGACCTGGGGGACTTTAAACAATGTAATACGATATCACAATATGCCTAAATAAACACGCCCAGAGCTTGTGAAAGCATTTATTAACAATGGGAGGATTTCAAAAGATTTTCACCGGAATTCATGTGAGAACTTAATGATATTCTACTCGGTATACGTAAAATGAATGGAAAATACATGTATTAAAATAATGAGATTGATCAAATGGTATTTGCGTTATAAGTGGTGAATGAATGAAATCCTGTTGAGCTGTCAAAGGAATTTTGGAATGTTTTGATAAAAAGGCAAAAACAAAGGTACCGCTGGATTTTAAATTTCTCAGCGCATACCTGGAAAATCATGAAAAAAAATTCATATGCAGAAAAGAGTTTTTTAAAATTTTTGCGTCTTTTCGCCGCTACGAGGGCCCAGCTTTCCTCATGTAGCAATAGACAAGAAGCGGTACTAGTGTATCAAATGTTGCTTTTTCAGTCGTGATTTTAAAATCTGCTACGATGTACCTGTACATGTACTTGATTCGTGTGAATGTAGGATTGGGAAACCGAATAAAAGGCAAAATCTGTTGCCAAGCAAAATTAGAGAATTTATTGAAATGAACGCAGTACTGTAGGCGTGTTTGTGTATATTTCACCCTTTTTTCCCAGTTTTATTCGAATACAAATTCATTCCATCGATGTGCGAACACTATCTCAAGATATCAAACATTTATGATGCTTTGCTTACTGAAGCTCGTGTTTTGCCTGCATAAAAGCGATATTTGGTGTGTATACATGCATGTAGACCCAGCGTACATAGAATCTAGCAAATGGCCGCCTGTTTGCTCCCAATGTTTTCGTACTGGTGAGCAAACTGTAACTTGTGTGATAACATGATAAGAGATGTTGTCGAAAAAACATAAATCTGCGCACGTAAAGTGTATGTTGAAATAAAAGCATTAAGTGATCACAATCTTAGAGAGTTTACAGTCTCCCGTGAGGAGTGTTTGCTGGGTATACACGGACCGCCATGGCTGTTGACATTGGTGTCTAGTTCATCTTCTTGCCTCCATTTCTGGAGTAGACTGAGATGTGACGACACGGAAAAACAGACCTTGGCGAGATATAGAACGGCAAGGAACTGTGATATAATTTTGGAATATGGATTTACAGTTGTTAAATGTGTCGTAGGGCCTACGACCGAGTATAAATTCAGCCGAGGGAGGTCTTTGAAAGTCGGATGTAGATTCCGGTAAGTTTGTCATTAATAATTCTTCTTAAAGGCTGGCAATGGTTCGGTTCAAGATGTCTGGAGGGTAAGACCCTTTCTGGTCATTATTACTAGGCCTGTGTTTGCCAGAGTTCTCAGAGTCGACGCAACTCTCCAACCTTGCGGTGTTCCCATGCTGCTACACATTCGCCAAAGGCAAGTGACTTCGTTGATGGCGAATACAACAATATGCTGCTCATCCGCCCCGTAGTTACCACGAATATAATCGTAAGAAAAAAAGAGCAGCATTCCCTAAAATGGCTGTTCACTAACTTTGTTTCGGCTGGGCCAATCAACCCACTTGCACGCCCCTTCGTCATCGCAGAAGCCGATTGCGGTGCGCGCCATAACGGCCACGTCGAGAGACTGCCTCGTTCCTGCCATGACCAGAGGCGTATTGATTGGCACCGATATCCGATATGGAAATGGTCTGTGGTGAACCGAGCAGACGCCCATACGCCAGGGCTTGCCTCGAGTCAGTCTCAACCTAATACTATCAACAAGCTGGTTTATCGAAAAGACGCCAGAATACGTATGGGCTTAACTAGTCATGATGCGACATGCTTGTTTTTTTCCGTTTGAAAGATCGGTGCAACGTCACCCCACGCTTCGTATTCAGACTGTGGCACTATAGGCCTGAACGTCTTTCTCAGTAGTCAAATGTCGAATTGATGTTGCTTGATTTTATTCACTGCTTGGTTCGTCGCCATCCTTTGCATCGCAAATTTCGCCTGCCACCGTCAGAGAACAGCATTTCGCATGTACTTCAACCATAACACGAACACGAAAATCTAAATTGGGAAAAATGGTAAAAAACTTGAAAATCATCGACAACATCTCCTCTCTGGGGATGGAACGGGACAACACAACAACAACAACAACAACAACGGCAACAACAACAACAACAACAACAAACGGTTACTGTTACCATCAAGGTCACCAAACAATTTGACGACCTTCGTTATGGTAGCCTTGGCATCAGTTTTCAAATGACCCACCACATCACCCGCGTTTTTTTTCTCACCAGTGCCAGAAAGTGTTCAATCTAGAGGCAATTTGAGAAGGGTGACAATCCTCCCCAATCTGCTGCACCCCTTTTTGGTGAAGAACCTTGTGCTTTCTTTGGAATATGATACTGTTTTTATAGACCCTTGGACGACCTCGTCTGCTGGTGCAAAAACAGGCTCAATCCGACTGTCTCTGTCTTTACTTTCACACATTCATTCTGCATCCCTTTTCTCAGTCGAAGTGTCATTGTGGAACCCTGATAGCGAAGAACACTTGGATCTTGCAGAATTAATCAACTCCAACTGAAACCGTAATGGAGAATGGAAGCTGGGCAAATACTAGCTCTCCCATTAAAGGAGGTGTGAAAACCGCCGGCCATTGTTTCACGGTTAGGGTGAAACTTGTGCACTTTTCTTGCCTCTTTCTTGCATTGTTTCTGCCAACCGTGTTCATTCTAGCCTCCAAAGCGGCTGGTAATATGAGACGCTAGACATTTATTATTCATCGAATGATTAGAAAGATTGGGAGAAGGTTTCGATAAATTGATAACGGTGTTTGTTTAATCCTCGAAGCACCTTGTGAAGAACATTATGATAATGAAAGGGTCGGTCATCGGTTGCTATAGCATCACTTTGCTGGCTGGGAAACATATGGTGGAAATTGTTGAAATTGTTGTCCAAGAATGGTATAGGCCTATACATGTATGTGGGGACTACAGCTCAAATGATCTGAACAACAGAAAAATGGTGACCATGCTTCAACAAGGTCCTGTAACCTGTCCTCGAAATCGTATCTTACATTCAACGACGCCTGGACTTAGGGCTGCATTGTCTTCGTTCCATTTGGTTCCCAATTTTATACAGACCGTTGTTGCTGTCGTTGCTTGTATGATAAAATCACTTTTCCGTTGAAGCCCAATTTCTGATTCCTTGATAAGATCCACCAACCATGATACTGAGGGCCGGGCTGCATGATGTGACTAGCTCAACCCATAAAGCCTCAAATGATGGTGATGATGATGTGATGAGCGCAGAACTTCGTAATTCTGCTTTGACTGACGAAAATTTGAAAGATCAAATGGGATGAAAAACATCTTCCCAACCATCGCCACGGAAGGTGGCAGATGTTGGTTTAAGGTCCATGTGATAACAGGGAGGATGAACCTGATAAGACATGACCAGGTTCGACATATTTTGTCACAGACTATCATGTGTGCCCTCATTTGTACAGCACAATGTGTGTACACAGATGCCTGATAAGTGACAAAGGCAAGATAGAGGCGAGTCTTCTAGCAAAAATAGAACATTTGTCAAATTATCTTGTGACGTTTTGTAAAAAATAATACTAAACTGGAAAACTGGTTTGTCTGTGAAAAACATGACTTGTCTCCATGCGTCATGTTCCGCCTCCTCATAAAGAAGGGTCAAAATTTCCCTGCACCCTATTTTTTATGAAGGTTTGGCATTTCTTGCTTGCTGCTTGAACAAAACTGTTTAATGAGCGCTGTGAACCTGCCATTTGCTTTCTAAAAATTGTATTTTCACTCTCCTTCCGTACAGCCTATCGAGAAAAAAAACGCTGAGACCTACTTTCGAGTGGGCATCGTGAACTTCGGATGCAAGAAAGAACGAGCAGTAGTGTGGGAAATCTGCAGCCGAAAACTTGTGCTGATGATGATTGCAAACTATAGACATCACGAACTGGATCTTCTAAGTCAATAGGAAACTGACAGAAACAGTTCGCTTTTCCCATGACAGGTTAATGAATGAACATTTCCAATAGTTTGATTTTGGTAGCTTTGGATCATAGATAGCAGGGTGGTACCAATCCGAAGGCCGAGCCCTGTCGAGGTCCGTGTATAGTCTACAGAGCTCCGCCTTCTTTGATAGGCTACTGATACTTGGGTTACTTTTCGTTTTTCAGCGTAGACCCTTTAAAAATGATCCTTTTAGGAGAGTCTGTGTTTACTTGTATATTCGTCAGGGTTTAAAAAACCCTCTCGCCCAAGTTGGTGCAGTGTTCACAGTAGATTTTCAGTTATCGCCCGAAATAGGATTTTCCAAACCACAAGCAACCAGCATATGGAAAAGGCGTGGGGATAAAGTCCATCACACATATGTCAACATTGAATCATTACCGGTAATGATTTTCAATATTAAGAGAAGAATAGATAGGCCTAGTATTTCGTTAAATGTATTAAATTCCCTTTGGTGGACAAAATGCGGAGATAGATTCGTATTGAAACAGATTGAAGTAAATCTAATAATATTTCGCTTATGTACTGAAATGCCCTCGGTTCTCCAGCTGCAGGGATGGAGTTTGCATTTTCCTTGCAACCTCGATGTTCGGCAAACATTTGCAGAGACATGACGACGCAATTATCCGTGCTCTCCGTTTGGAAAGTTTGCTCTGTGTGACCGGACAATGCTGACCCAAGTTTCCTGGCAGACTGTTTCTCTCATAAGAAAATTGGCCAACAAAGAAACATTAGATGTACCACTTAGTGGCCATTCAGTTGGTACACACTGGGCATCAAATCAGGTAATTAATATCTTACCACCCAGAAAAGTTGAAATTCGTGAAATCCATGATTTCGTCTTTCCCAGAGGGTCTATTTGTAAGGGGAAGTACCACAAATGCCTGCAGAGAATATTTGACTTTGCCTGATGAATTTTCCCGTGGCTGAAAGGGATGGTTTGGAAAATGTTGAAATATAATATGGAGTAGGGAATTCGAACACACACCTTAAAAATATCTGAGAGATTCGATTTATGTGCAAGGCGATGAATTAGATTGGAACAGTAATCTCAAAAACTTATCTTTTTAGAATAGTACCAACATTGAAAGTTCCTTTAATTAGAAAATGTAGAATCTTTTACCAAACTATTTGGCGTACGTGTTGGGAGCTTCTTCCCCGACACAGCCGTATCTCCAGGATTTACGGTTGCTCTTTATACCTGCCCAGAATTATTTAACAGCTGGTATTTGCACAAGGAACACGCCAAGCTCGACCACTTTGCTCGAGATGTTTCCCTAAACACGCCTGGCTGAAACTAGAGCAGATCCGAGGGGGTCGGTTGCTAGGAATCAAAGCAGAGGAGAATGCTTCGATGTCAGTTCGGCAAGAACATAATTGTTCGGTTGCGGTACTTTTGCAAAGTGAAGTAGTTATGCCAATGAAAAAGACTGCTTGCAACATTAGAAAGATTACCAGGCCCCAGGTTGTTGGAGGTCTTAAAACAAAATATACAATACTTCGGTCATTCAACAGCGTCTCAGAAAGAAGTTTCGCATTAAAATCATCCTCTTCACCGCCAAGGTACATGTAGGCTACATGTTGGCAAATTTGAAAATCATCTTCCAAAAGAATGAGAAGTGCCTAGAAACCTATAGGTATTCATTGGAAAGCTCTCGTGGCGTATTTTCAATGCAAACTTCTGTCAGAATTTTTCTGTGTATGAAATTACCCCGGCAGTGAACGTGAAAGGGTTAACGGATCAACAGCTTGTCAATTTCATATATGCCAAAAAATGGAATATTTTGAAAACCCTGTTCCAGGTACATGTACCATTAAGAAGACGTGAGTTTGATGAAGGTACGCTCCCCCTTGTAATCTTTCTTGAAAGTAGAATATCATAAAGCCTGACGAGGTCAGGTATGGCAAACTATCAAAATAATGTCAAGTTGAACCACTCCATAAGAAAATTAATATGTCTCAAAGAATATTCAATTATTTTTCCATAAGTGACTGTATAAAATACAGTTAAAGCGAATTGACACACTGAAATGGATTTTTTAGACGTCAGTGAACCGCTTAGGTACATGTATCATATTGTTGAAATTATCTTAATACATGTACATACTCAGTTGTGAAAGCATGTGTCAAATACATGTACATTTACCAGGTTGCCAACCGTAAATTGTTATTCAATCGAGGCAGACTATAGAGCCGCTTCATCCCTGCACATGATGGTGACAGCAACTTGGATATTCAACTGACTTTATTCTTTAATGCATTTCTCTTGCGACGAATTAGGCAAAAATTTGAATTTATAAATAATACATTTTTCATCGACTGTGTAACATGCACATGACCTATAAATTAATCGCAAAAATTGTCATATAACATGCTACAGAATGATATGCTTTTTATTCTTCTATGCATTTCAGCATGGTAGACAACAGAAAAATCCCTGAAAAATATCTTGGAAAATTTGTATCATGTCAGTCTTTTCTCTGGCAAGAAACATTCAAAGGCAGCTCAAAATACTTCAGAATCAACACTGGCCGTGTTTGGGGTTTATGTTCACATTTGCTAACCATCGCATGGGACAGTAAGCCGTAATGCTTTGAACCATGTTCCTTTGCAAAGGGCAAGTAAAAGACCTATCGAAGTGCCGAGGAACATGAGCAGCTTGAGATGGCCACTTTCATACCAAGGCAATGATGCTTTGGCCCTGATGGAAAAATCTAATAAAATTTTGCAATACATCGGGTCGGGGAAAGAAATTTGGTAGATTTTTATCATCCTGAAGAACAAGTGAACAAAGAATGTTCTGTATGTTTACTTCTGACCAGATTTCTTACTACTTGTAAACTTTCGCATCTTTCGGTGGTTGGGCAACAAAAACAGCAATGTTACGTAGGTTCCAATCGCACACCGTTGATAGCGTGGAGTGATTTTATGCGCCAGTTTTTATGGACTGGATTTCCCTTAAAACATAAAGTCTTTTGCATAGAGATTAAAAATTTGTACAACTTTTCACGGAAAAATTTCGCAAGCGATACAATGCTTTCCTGCCTTTTCGATGGTAACTTCAAAAAACCAATAAGATGGCAATCTAAACAAATGTCCGCAAACATTCCCCGCCATATACATACATACAATAGATATATAGGTACATGTCTATTGTTTCCAACAATTTTTGAGTTTTATGTCGTTTATTTCTCCGATATCATATCCCAAAACAAACAAATTATGGTGATAAATAACATAGCATGGCAAACAATTTGGCGTTGTGCCGACCGCTTATACTTCTAGCGGTCCATGGTTTATCACAAAATACTTCGAACAAAAAAGACACACGCACGGCTCGGTAGATTTTTTAGGCGATGCAGAAAAGACCCTGAAGCAGAGATAATCTCCGAGTGTAGACTGTAGTCCGCGTACTTTCGAAACAAGATGGTCAGCTCAAAGATGCAAAAACAAAGCAAAACAATGTATTATTTTTTGGGATTTTTTTAAATGTACCTGATAGATTGAGATTTTTGTTTGGTGTGTACCTATACCGTTACAATTACTTCTCCAAAGCTCGTTGCATTGTATTCGTCGTATCCAGTCCATGGCGTTTGGCAAGAGAAAAAGAAAGCAACGTGCAACGCTCTTTCATTTTTAACAGCAACAACGAACTTGGGCTTTTGTGAGCATTTTCTGAGGCAAGAATTCTTACCTTTTAACAACAACAAAAAAATCCGGCGTTTTAAGAGTAGGGGAACGAATCCTTTTCAAGGACTTAAAAATGGATTTTTGTGATAGTGCGTAGTTTTTTCATTCCTTGGACAAGAATCGGACAGATTATCATATCGTACCAGAGATGAAGCAACGTTTGGAATAATAATAATTGGTGCTTTGACATCAATCTTCGACGTCCCTTGGAAGTAAATTTTCTAATAGCTCTGATTGGATGGAAGAGAATCCATCATTAATGAAATTATAAAAATGTTTGCACTGGGTCCAGGGTTAGAAGTATCGTCTGCCACCCTGCTCATATTTCAAATCATTTGAAAGGCTTTCCTTGATCAATTCGAAATTCCATTTCATAAAATAAATAGTCCAGTTCCACGAATAGGCAAATTAGAATTACAATTATGAGATACTGGGTATTTGGCACTGATGTTGTCATGAAATGACTGCTCTTGCCGTCTTATGATTTTATTGCCGTTTCGTGGGTAAAAAATAAATCTCCCAAAACATGTGTCCATTGCTGATTTCTTGAACCCGCCAAACCATGATGATGAAAACGATTACGTGTCCGGCTTTGGCCAACGCGACTTTTGCCAGCAAATCTTCACACGCAGCAAAAATATTAACAGTCTACTTGGCCCTATACGTATAGGTATCTTCCTCCAATGATAGCACAAGATCATTTCCAAGTAAAAATACATTGTCCTGTGTAGTGGATAGAGATGCAGCTGTCAATATATGAATTTGACAACCATTATACATTACCGGACGGTATGTATATAAGAGACATTACGAATTTCTGAATCCCACATTATACATGTACATGTACATCCTGTACATGCATGTCTGCAATGAGCAATTTGTAATTTTTGTGTCTGCCAAAAGGCAGGTCACGAAAATTAGTCGTTTTGTCATAATGTGTAGCCTTCATTCGTCACATGCAATTTTTTTGTGGCCATAGATTAGAATATCATCCAAGGTCGGTGGCGTCGCCTTTTTTGTTCAAACTGGGGACTCTAAACCCTAAAGGGGGATTTGTTGAAAGCTGTTGAAAGTTGAAAGGTTGAACATCGTTGAAAGCTCGCCCCGTCTAAACACCCTTTCAACACCTTTCAACAGGGTCTTTCAACAGCTTTCAATGGCGAGAAATAGGAACATGTTTAAAGCTGTTGAAAGACCGTGTTGAGGGTGTTGAAAGGGTGTTTAGACGGGGCAACAGCTTTCAACGACGTTCAACACCTTTCAATTTTCAACAGCTTTCAACAAGTTGAATCGTATAAACCCCCCTTAAAACACACTCCCACCTCGGAGATGGTCGTTTCTCTGTCAAATTCGTGCCGTCTGGTCGGAACCCTTATCTGTCCCTAGCCTTCAATGTCAATAGTATGTTCATATCTTATCGGGGTCTTTGAAGCTGCAGTGTTTGCCGAGTCATCATTGGGTCAGGCGGGCCTGATGGCAGGTGAATCACCAACAATACCAAATAATGTATACGGGTTCTTTCTCCAACAATCAGCAAGATAACACGCATCTCTCGCAAAATTTGCTTTTGTCATTGTTGTTAACCCTTGATGAATGATAATGGTAATATTAAAAAACTTCATTGAGGTTTTTATATAGCACTTTTTACTGCAACACGGTCTCAAAGCGCTCCACATTATTACCGCAGTCTCTCCAGGAACCTTCCTTGGAGAACTCAAGGAGCAGCTCATTTGATATTTTCTGAGAAGTCGACCTTTTCAGACCCTTCGGGTATCCCTATCTTGCCTGTCGTCCCTTCCCACGTCAACAACTGTAAAGTTCCATAAATTGTTTTCTGCCAAGCGTTTCCTTGGTCCTTATGTGGACCTCCGTCCATCCTTGTTCTGTGGATCCTTTAGATATCGCAGTGGACTCTCTACGCATCCACGACTGCAAAGTTCCACGAGTTGTTTTCTGTACACCACTGCATGAGCTGAAGTCTCTTGGCCAAAGTTCTCTCTTATACAATCATCGCATAATAATGATTGTAGACCTACAGCATTGTATATGCATATAATGCACAACACCAATGTCATTTTCACAAATTCCTCAAAGATTTGGTCATAAGCTTTTATGTAATAGGGCCTAATCAGAGTGGTCAGCTCTGTGCTGAGTGCATAGTATGAGGTAACTGCGTAGGTATGTATACTGTGAACCATGGCCAGCTTACTGTTTACAGAATAAGTTGGCAGAAGACAGAAAGAACTGGCACTGGCAGACGGTGTGTGCAGAACGTGCCGCTGAACAGAACGCACTGCCAAATTCTGAAGCAGTCAAAACCACCGCCAAACGTTTGGGGTGGTTTTGGCTGATTCAGAAATTGGCCTCATAGTGCTTTAGGCAAATGTTAGGAGAACTGTATTGGGCTTCCACCGTGTTCACCCAGAACTTCTAAAACGAAGACCCCAGCAGAATTTTGATTGCGGTCAAGTGAGGATCCGTCCAGTTTGTCTTCCTGTACGTGGAAAACCCTGTGTGCTGTTGTGAGCCTGTGACGGAGAATGTCCACCGAAGATTTTGTGACGCTGAAATATCCACAAAAATATCAGCTCCCGAGCTCGTGTACGACCATGCAAAGGGAGCAATTCTAAGAGGACCTTCTTCGGGAGTGATCCTCTGTGAACTGTATGTTCTCCTGCTGCACTGTACATGTAGCCTATTGTACTCAAACCCGTCTTGGTGTTTGTTGTGATAGCTCTGAGACTCCCTGCTCAAGCTCTTCAAAGGTCAATATTGCTTCTCGCTAATCGTACATGTATATATATTTATTTGTCACACATACACGTATATTTCACATTGTTCTTTATTTTATTTGTATGCTCATTCCATTCCACAAACAATGGAAAGAGGAGGAGTCTAAGTATTGATAATCAATAAATCAGTATCATGAAACTAAATAAGTAGGCTATGTATTATTCTGAATGAAAAATGTTCATATTATTTACAATCGAATATGTATATGTAATACCCGATGTTTCTGATTTATGATGGTAAAAATGACATGCTGTCCCTTCTCGACGAATTGAGATGGGTTTGTAACAAATTTCGTGGGATTTTCGATGGTGTAGGCGTATGGGGAATAAAATGTTAAAGTAAAGTATAAAGAAAGAAAGAATGTGAAATAAAGGAAGATTATGGAAGAGCTCGAAGAAAACAATCTTTACATATACGGGGATGCCTTCGGTGTATCATATTAAATTTTAACAACGTACCACAATTTTCGAAATTCTTTCTCGTAAAATTTTGTTCAAGGTCAATTTATGAATGCCTCATATACGTGTAGATAATCACTAAAAATATATATTTTCAAAAATATATTATTATATATTTTGTTACGAAAAAAACTGGGGATGGTACAATGTAAGACGTAAAATAATTATGACGTTCGCAAAAAAAGAGAATTTTCTCGCCTGTAACTTGTAACGTTCGTAATCCGAGGTTTTGCATTTTTTCGACATTTCTGAAAAATCGGGGTGTATCATCAGGAATCGTGTGAATATTTTGTATCATGACACACGAATATGTATGTATTCACAGAAAGACAATTAAGTGTTCGTGAAATATTTGACCAAAATTGGCTGTCAGTCGTGACGAGGAGATCACGCAAGGCCGGAAAAACAAACCCAAATATTTGGCACAACTATAGCGATATTAATCAAACTATCGAGAAAATTAGGTGAATTTTGTAGAATTTGTCGATAATTCCTAGGTATGTGCAAACATACTTATATGCCTCAGCTTGTCAAGTATGACTCTTTTGTAAACAGACATCACGTAGCAATCGGAAATGTGTCATTGTTGTAAATTTCATCAAATTTAGATTTCAGTTGTTTTCTTTGTCATTTGCTGTCTTTTTTGTCCAAACAAATTAGGAGAACATAAAGGACAATTTTGCTGTATAATCATGAAGTATGACTGTGATTACACTTACACTATGTAGGCCTACAAGAAAATAGCAGTTCTTTTTCATAAAAAAGTATGAGACTACAGAGAGTGTATCCTGTTCACTAATATATTTAAACCACATTTTTGTGTAACTTTCGTCAGTGAATCTGACACTTGCTAACCAAACTTTACATTTTATCGTTTTGCCTGTGTAGGAGATTTTCATCTTTTTTTAGGATGACATTTTCTCCAACCAGGGAAGGAAAACTGTCTTTTGTCCGGGGCTTCAATTTCAGTCTTAATTTTTTGCGATGGTCACCAAGGCAGTAGACAGAGTGACGTACATGGGATGTAGACTAATAACAAGATAAGACATGGCAAAAAAATCGACAGGTCGCTTGAGCTTCTTGTTTACCATTTATCACCAAAATATTCGCAGTTTGCCGGTCTAAAGGGTGAATACTTCATGTTGCTAAACTCTTGCCGTTGGGGAACACAAAAAAGCATGTTACCCTGCGAAGAACATACGTATGGCGATTCTCTTTTATGGCTTTTGCCCAAGGTCTTTCGTATAACCTCAATATCCTTTCTCTCTCATCAAGATAGGTCGCATCTAAAACGGCTTTCCGGCCTGGCGCCCGGAGCACCGATATGAAGAAGCAGTGTTCCTTTATATCGACAGTGTTCCGGTGAAATCGGTCGGAAGCTGATTCTCATTGAAAGAACTGAGAATCATTTCCTGAATAATGCCATCCTTTATTTCTCAATCTAAGAGGCGGAATCTACGAAGGGGAGAAGGACTTTTGAATTCTATAGGTATATTGTTGTGGTGATAACGCTCAATTAGTTTGCGGTGTGTGTAAGTTGGCGCGTTCTGTCGTCTGCCTTGGTTGTTGGAGAAACCGCGGATGAACGTCTCGTCTGCCACTCTTGCTTCCCGTTGATCAAACAGGCCTCAGGTCCTGGCTGCTTTGCCCTAATCCCTTCAGACAACGCCTGAGTCAAGAATAAACCTTGTAAATCAGTGATTTCTGCATTGTTGTAAAGAGATTCAGGTATCAAAAGAATATCAGATGTTCTTTTGCTCTTCGCAAGGGTAAATAAATGTCGTGCGTTTTGCCCAAGTGCCTGGTGATGACCTAGAAATCATATGTGTTTTCCAATATTATAATGAGTATTCGTGATGATCAGACGACACTATTATGGTGATAATGGCAGGAAAGATACGGGTGTGACAAATACAGAGTTTGATGAAACTAATAAAATTGGCTGTATGTATATTGAAACAGGAACGACAGTCATCAGGTGAAACACAAAGACAGAGATTCTCGAAACTTGCATGTGTAATAGCAAAAATTCATAGGCTTTTTTTATTTTTTGGTAATAGCCANCATTGGCAAGATGAAACATGCAGCTAAAAATTTGAACATCATCAAACATGTTCAGGTTTGTTGGGAAAACAGTCCACACGATCATACATTTTGTCCTGAACATCATCACACAAATTTGAACATCATCATACATGTTGGTTGCTGTTCAAGTTTGTTGGGAAAACAGCCTACACAATCAAATACCTGTCCATGAACATCATCACACAAATGTTTGATGATGTTTTGAACAAATGTATGATCGTGTAGACAGGCCTTAAAGGCCTGTCTACACGATCATACATTTGTTCAAAACATCATCATACATTGGTATGATGTTCATGGACAACGGTGTGGACCGTTTTCCCAACAAGCTTGAATAGCATCCAACACGTATGATGATGTTCAAACTTTTAGCTGCATTGTGTAGACGGAAATCCACAACAAGCTTGGACATCATCCCCCCCGACATCATCATACAAATGTATGATGATGTTTTGAACAAATGTATGATCGTGTAGACGGGCCTTTAGACATAAGGAAGCTTCTAGAATACGGCCCATTGTTTCACATGTTCATCAAACGTTATTACACTAATTTCCCACAAATTCACATGTAGTTTTGTGCTAAATGTTTTGTTTTTATTTTATGGTAACGTTTGCAAGCCAAGACCCATACCATGCACAGGGTTGCCCGATTCCATTTAATTTGAATGCTTCGCTCTGTTGTCGAGCTGTCAGGTGTCCCTGCTCATGAGGTAGTAAGCCTAGAGGAAAAAAATCAGTATTCCTGGAAATCTCCAAAAGGAACCATTTCATGGATAAAGTCAAAGGGTTTTAATGCTTTCCGGACCCTCCGGCAAGCGCCCAGCAACTCTGTAATAACCAAATACAAGGCACTAAAGATCGACGCAAAAACATACATTAGGGTTCTTTTGTTACATAAAGTTTTGGCATGATTGACTGGTGGGGTAATTGTCCAAAATTTTCTGCCCCTTGTGATAAATGATAAAAGAAAGCACGATCATGACAACATTGGTTCTGCTTTCCAAATCAGTGATAATCCGCGTGCTGTTAGATAAAAGAGACGCGTCCTGTGTTTAGCTTTCAGAGACAGGATAATGTCAGTTTCTTCGAAATGGATAAGAAACGTCTTTGCAATGTCGTGATGACCGTTAATAAAACATACCTGTCTATTGTCCATATTTACTTGGAGCTACGATGAGACAAAAGGGTACTAATTCAACAAAATTCTTTGCATTCGGAAATCCGTGCTTTTACAAAACTATATTGACCATTTGATCGGTGTCCATGCAGAATTGCTTCACCATTTCCGGTGTCTTGTTTATGGATCCCATAGCAACATTAAACATGTATATTTCTGTGCGTCTTGCCAAGACAAGAGTGCAACATGTTCTCAAATAGGGAGTGGTTCGGCCTTTTTCACGCGCAGGGAAGAAGATTTGGCCTAAATAATGCCCTTCCTTGATCATCGGAAGTGCCACCCAAGGTGAAAAAATCCACAATCCTTTTCTCGTGGCCGGACAACCTGCTCTGAAAAAATATTAGCTTTGGCATAAAGAGATTGCCATTGGTTTTCTCTACCACCTTCCTGTGAAGGATTTCAAAGGAAATGTGTCGGCCCATTCCGAAGGGCATTGGCACAGACTGGCCGTGTTTACACCTGTCAGGGTCAGCATTCTTAGAAGGAAAACAAGAACAAACAGTGTCTATTGCTTGGCGTGTGCAACAAATCATCATTTTCACTCCTGTCACAATTTACCTATTCTCACTTTGTTGTTTTAATGTTTTAAAATTTACCCCACTTTAATCGGTACCGCTTCAAAAAAACATCACGGAAGACACAGAGCCGTGGAATGCCTTTGGTGTTCACAATTTTACGACCAGTGACGTCATTGACGTTAATGGTTCATTTACATATTATGCAACACGTCACAAGATCACCCCCACTGTATCAAAATATTTTGAATACTTTCGTAAATGGGGCTTGAAAATCGGTCACAATAAATCAGTTGACATACTGTGAGGAAAAATGTTCAAGAAAACTTTTGGTAGCCATTCTTGTATTTTGACTGTTCTCTTCGGTAAAACCCCATGACAATCCCGTCATTTTTACCTTTCTTTCCCGATACCTACGGTATACAATGCCATTGTTTAACGTATTGTTTCAAGTAAAAACATGTTCATGAACGGTTGAACGGTCATTTCACGGTTTCTCAATGCAATATTTCCGACTCTCTTTTGATCTTTATTGCAAAACAACGCGTGGTGTTTTCCCTGGACAAATTCTTTAATTTTTGCGGTATGTCATCGAAGGTAAGCAGTGTCGGTGGTTGTGGCGCCGATAAATCACAGTTTTTCAGAGTTAACAATATTTTCAGGTGTTTGTATATCGTTAGTAGAGTTTCAATTTTTGGACGTTTTCCTGTAATATAACAACATGCAGGCTAATAAAGTGAAGACCGAAAAAGCAGCCAACGGTGCTACCCTTGTTGGCCTTGGAGGCTCCATGACGTTCTTGACGAACTGTGACCACCCTAGCCCTGCTAGGAGAAACAAATTAGCCCGACACTTGTGAAAATCCCTATTCTTCACCGAATTGAACCTAAATGCGTCGTCCAATGACACTTTCCAATTCGAGATGAATTTACGCTTGCCATGATATGATATATGACGTGGTGCAATCTACTGAAATGCTCGAATTTGTACATCAGAACGACACCCGCGGGGCACAAGCAAAGGAGCTCTTGAAGTTTCTGGATATTCCTTGTTGCGACGGGGACATGACACCGTTAGATGGTGCTTCAGTAGTTCGTACTGAAGAAGACTACCACCGTATGCCTTAGTCTCGCGCAGCCAGCTGTGTTTTGTTCCGCAATCTTGCTCCACGATTCGCCAGAGTACGCAACAGCAGGTGGGTGACCAATGCATCAAATGTGCACGTTTACCCGGCCCTGGATTCGAGGATCGATGGCACCTTTATTGGTGGTCTTTCTTCCTGTGAACCCTTCACTTTCGAGATGAGCACGATGCATTGTGTGACTGGTAAGTGAAGCGATCTAATCCATGGAGACGCCCCTTGGCTTTCCAAAGGATGCGTTTAATTCAATGACAATCACATTACGAAAGCGAAAATGGCCGTTTCTTTGACATCGTTACGGTTTATTGTGAAAGACTGTTCGACAGGAACACAAGAAAAGGTGTTACTGGGCCTGTCGAAACAGGTAAAGGAGGCAACAGACAACCGAAAGACAAAGACTGATCTTGAATGCAAAAAGCCAACAGTTTAAGTTGTTTCGGCGCTGTTGTAGTCTCGCGCAGCGAGCCGTTTTGTTCCGCAGTACTGCTTGCGGGTCCCCAGATTCGAAACACCTGGGTGACTGAGACTGTATCTGTTGCTGGTGTCTGTAATAGGGTTCAACGAATGGAAAGATCGCGAAAACTTCAAAAAACATAAGAGGTACGATGCAGGAGAAATCCGTAGGAGCTCGCTTATGAATTTTTGACATACGTATAAGTATTCCCTGCATCTGGTGAAATTAATGCCTTACATAGATCTTGGAGGAATTATCAGTATAATTCCTCCAAGCATAGATTAACCGCGCAAAAGAGCATTGCACAATCTTTCAGGGCTCTTCAACGGATTCGAAAGAAAGTTTCATTATGCATCAAGTGGCCCAGGCTGAGCCAGGCAGTCGCATCCCGGGCCAAGTGCCCTCTTTAAGATATTCTTGGCGCTTGTATAATTACTCGCCTTTAAGCGGCGTACCCATCTATACATATATTATACATCAATTACTAAATCGCAAATTCAAGTCATAACGTCGTAAATAGGACCACTCAATTTCATTCCAATAGCGGGGCAATGGTATACCCATCTCTTGAAGCGTTTATTGGCGCTCCAGTCTGTCCTCTGCAATATTGGGTTAAATCTCATATAATATGAAAATTGAATCGGCGGTTAAAGCATCCTCTTATCTCCTCCTTTCAATGTCTTCTCTGCTGGTTGAATAGATTTACGGGTCTTTATAGTATAGTGAGACGGCAGAGTGAGCATGTTTGGATATGATGGGGTTCTTGTCAATGCCGAGTGTTTACTGGGCCCCGGCTAGCAAACACCGAGCGAAAACAGAACTGAGAGAAGTGTTTGCGGGCCAACTTTGGCCGTTTATCGCCGTGAAAAGGAATGTATGACTTTGCGCGGTAAGACCAGCCCTAGTGTTTGCAGAACATTTGTAAAATTATTTTCATATGCTTGCAGTCAATGGGTGTTTTGCAGTTCATATGCCGGTTATCGAACTTAATCAAGGTTGATNTACGCCCCCCCCCCCCTTATTTTTGGCAGAGTAATGATTTTTTTAGCAAGAAAAATTTAATCACATAAAAATTCTAGTATTTTGCTCTCAGATGCCAGGAAAATGCATCTAAAAGCACTTAAATTCTCAAATTTTTCTGGGGGAGAGCCCCCAGACCCCCGTTTAGGCTTCAATTTTTCGGTGCTCACCAACTTTGTCGAGCTACGCCCCCCCCCCCTTTCTGTGAATCCTGGATCCGGCCCTGTAGAGTCGACCCGACCTCTGACCGATTGGAGCTTTTTGCTAGCTAGTTTTGCCCACTGTTGAACACTTCCGCTGAGCTACTTTCTCAAGAAGAAGTTGTGTTTTATTTGTCTTTGGTTTGTGACAAAGGATATAAACAGAAATATGTTTTACATGTAGGAATCTTGAAATATCAGGCCCACAGTCACTTCGCCTTCGGGGTATAGTAGTCCGAAGGCGTCGCGATGAGCCTTTGATGGTTCAAAATGGTTTTAGGTTAACACAGGATGTCACCTCACTCTTGTCGGAATCGATGAGATAGTTCGGTACATCAAAGCTTGCTCACGAAACAATGGTATTTGTTCCTCATTTAAGGGAGGTGAAACGTTCTGTCTGTCACAACTTGATTACTCAAGTTGTTGCCAAGGTCTGACACGTGCCCTTTGATCATACTCCTCGTCAGCTATCTCCTGATGGCACGGTTTACCAAGGAACGCTCGCACAATGATATAGTATTTATTCCTGCATCATTGTTTGTTCTCATTAGCAAGATTTGAAGATGGATGTCTCCCAGTGCGAAAACGGACGTGTTGAATCGTCGGCGCAGACGGACGGACCGAATACTGTGTTGATTCAATATTGTATTGATCACGCAAGACCAATAAATATGGCCGAAGCGATAGGTCGGTTTGATCACATGGCGCCTTACGGTAATAGCATATCCCTGCAGCCAAGGGCCGAGGTCTGGCCACACTGCGGAACATCGCCTGTCTCCACTCACTGGGTACACACAAGACAAAGCTCCGGCGATTTTTAATAACTCGCCATCGATCGTACACTGTTTGCCCACCCGGAGTGAAATTCATGCCTCCACGAACCAGATCCTCTGGGAGACAAACTCAAAAGAACCGTAGCTCGCCGCTTGGCAATAATTTACTTAACAACCATCAAACTAGAGCTACCAGGCCAGATTTTAATAAAATCAGATCGTTTTATCCTTGCAGATGAATCCGCGCTCGCTCAGATGATGTTTACATTGGAACAGTTTCCCCTTCCCATTTGTGCAGCAATCATTACTTTACGTGATTGGCGTATGGATTCCCCCGTTACTAGCCCTCTGCGGTCCGCCTGCCTCCGTTTGCCTTCACTTTATCGTGGCAAATTCGCGGCAACCAGAAACCTAATCTTACCATCGGTTCTGTAAACAGGCCGTGTCAACCTAGAAATCAAATTAACAAATTCATGATTTTCGCTGACAGATTGTCGTCATAGACGATGCCATGGTCGACAGCGGTGTTTCTACGGTGGCTCATCAACCCGCCGGCTTGACAGTAATTTGACTTCACCGAAAAGCTGCTGCCGATTGGTGTAGCTCAGGAAAAATGGTCCATCCTTTGCTTAGTTCTTCTATAGCATGATCTATCATGGTTTGCGGCGGAAGTCGTGGCTCATACTTTTTGCACCATTGAGAAAACTGATAAAAACAAACTAGCCATAAAGCAGGATGGAGTCAGAAAAACGTGCAGACCCATCGTAGCTCTTCGACGTCGGAAATGGAAGCGAAAGACAGTTCGTGTAGAAAAATGTCACGCTTTCCGAAATTTCATCTGTCATTGCTTGCTGTAAGAAACGTTTTACCCAATTTGACTGAACCAGTTGCATTTCTTCTCACTTCTTTTATCGCATTAGATACAAGGGCGGATCCATTCTTCCCTTCGGCATCGAGAATCTTTGAGATCGTACGTTAAAAACTGATAGAAGTTTCGATCGCGACAACTACTTTGGCAAGTCGCTCGCATGGGAGGGAAGCCGTGGTGCCTTGTACTTTGTGCCTTTGCAAGGGAAAATGAAAGATCCCATCCGAGTGAGGAGCATATTACATGTATATACATGTATGTGATGACCTCTTCATAACTATACTTAGGGACAATATTGCTTTGACTCCAGCCCTGATGGAAAAATCCAATACGATGCATGAACCAACATGACCCATGCTAAGGCCTTAGCTACATGTAACTTACATGTACCTAACTAAAACGTCAGCAAAGTTTTTTTTAATAAGGTCAGCAAAGTTCAACTTTAAAATCTTGTTAAACCTATACCTTTGTGTCAAATAAGGAATTTGCAGACACTTACTTTGATGTCATTGGGTAATTTTCATCCCATCTGAACGTGACATTTTGGAGAACTTTGACAACTTTGTGCCCGGACCACCTCTATAACGAGTTTCAACAATGTTACATTGGGAAAACGTAACACCTTCGTGGCAATGTTGACAATGTCTTGAACGCTCGTATGCATACACAAACATATAACGTAGAAAGGTTTACAAACAATTAGCATTGCTTTCATCCAGCGCCGGATTCGAGTAAACAGAATGAAGTCACCAACTGATCAGAGGTATGGGGAAACCACATGACAACCTGACCAGACGACATGCTGTTGACCCACTCGAAAAAGCCATGTTGCTGTGTTTGCCTACAGTCCTCGGTCTTGTAATCAGGGGCAGGATTTAGCGGTTTTTCTTGTTTATTTCTTACTTTCGTGCCTGGTACAACAGTAGGTAGGCCTACACCAAGAGGATAAAGAGAGAACTGGCGCCATTTTAGGCCACATGTGACCTCATTCCCTCCACTACAGAAGCCTTGTTGGCCAACAACTCAACTCTACGTTTTTCCCAATAAACTAATTTTCCATGTCGAACTTCGAAACTATCTAAAGACTTCAGTGCCGACAGCAATTTCAGATCAACGCCAAAATCTTCTGACCAGAAGATGACACCGAAGCTATATAGACCCTCCCACTTTGATGGCGGTAAAGAATACTAACCGAGCAGACGTTGTCATTTCCAAACATGAAAGGAACAAACAGACGATAATTCGAAATCATGAAAGAGACAAACAGACGAATGATGTCATCGGCGGAAGCCATGTTGGGCACAAAGTGATGTCAACCGGTTACTGGCCCGTAGAAAGAGAACCCTCAATGATAGGCTAATTTCTACGACAAAGTGACCCAAATTAGTAAATTGACGCCCAGCGATTTATGTTTGCCTCCATTTTAGCGCTTTTTGTTGCCCAAATGGCCTCCCACAGCGGTGATGGCGGCCTAATTGATATCCAACTAATGGTGAATGCGTTAGTAAATTTGAACTGATCAACTGTTAAAAAGCATCGCGAGCAAATATACCCCCTTTCATATCACCATGTCCCTGCTGTTGTAATTTAGCATGGGTTACTACATAGACAGTTAAGGGATCATGCAGTATGTATTAAAGCAGCCTTTTTAGGATCAGGAATTTCCGTCATGTTTCGAGGTCGCTTCTGATAACTTCATTGGACACCATTTTTGTTGGCCGAAAAGTCAGCAAGAGACTAACTATACATGTACACAAAATGTACTGTATACATCATGTGGTCTCATGATGTAGTCGGACTTTTGTTTCGAAATACATCGTGTTTGCTTCACAATCCAAAGCAAGAGGTAGGCCAAGTGTTCGTCCAAGGGAAGGAAGGAAGCGTCAGTCATAAAAAAGACAAAAATAATTAGCAAAGCAAAAGGTAAAATAACATGATGAAGAATATTTCGGCTGACGAGCGGCAAGTTAGGAAAATGTTTCAGAATTCTTTGTCTGCCGGGTCCGTCATGTTACCGTTTCTCTCTTTTCCACGACAGATTGATAAAATGCAACCTTTTCCCTTGCCATGGAAGGGCCAGAAGCTTCTCCTTCCTTCCTGTCATGCCGATATCGTCGGTTTTTAACAACGACAACGACGAGAAAGGTCAAGACAGAAATGAAAAACGAAAGGCCTTTGGGGCCAGTGTACTCTGTCCACCACAGTGGCACCAAGTCAACACATGGTTGAAGTTGTTTCTTTACCAATATCTTTCGTTGGGGAAGATTCCTATGTTGCCATCAGGAGGTTATACATCCAGGTCACGCCATCAATGACAGCACACTAGTGTAGTCACGTACACAGCCACACAGCGCAGGCCAACAACGTTTGAGATGGACCCACAAGGAAAAGTAGGCCTTAAATCTGTTGCTTTGAGGTTAAGACTTCTTTGAGAGCAGCCATAATCTTGCCAGCGGCAGTCAGGAAGGAGGTCTCTTTCTCTCCAACCAGCGTCATCAACCTCAGGCTCTGGTGAGCGGAGGCCGAGCACCGCCACCGAAAAGTCGACAAGAGTTTTTCCAGGCGTGGCACAACAATTCTGCGTTATCGTATTGGGGTTTCATTCGAGCCACAAAGAGTAATTCCTTGTTTAATATCAGTTGTGTTTGCACAGAAGAATGTGTCGCTGTTTGCGCAAGCACGACCCTCGGGCAAGCTAGGCATGTTCTGAGGGGATGAACGAGTCATCTTCTCCCTATCGGAGTACACGTCATTTGTCTGAGGAAAGAAGTCAATCTGCCACGGGGGCAGAGTTAAGGATTCGGTGGAAAGAAGGTAACGGTTATTAGCTGGAACAAAGGATTGCAGGGAAAATACTCTTATATAACACAAGGAAGATTTGAGGTCATTTCTTAAATTGTTCGATACGATGTATCCATTTTTCAACCGTCTCTTTTCTCTTGGACATCTCTCAGAACCTCGCTTTGGGAGGTGACGGCTAAGAACAAACTTTCACAGAGCAACTGTTGTCGGCAAGACTTGAAGAAATCATATCCTCTTTCCATCACTCCCAAGCTCGTACCATGGAGGCTACCTCCATGCTCGCACGCAAAAGGGAGCGATGCTAAGAGGGCCAGGGGCCATATTCACGAAGCCTTCGCAACTTTGCTTGCACGCAAGTCTATTGTTTGGCTGCACATGCCCTATTGTTCACTGACTGCGTTACAATAGATTTGCGTGCAAGCAAAGTTGCGACAGGCTTCATGAATATTTCTTTAGGATGGATTAGAATGTAAGAGGGCAAAGCAGCATTTAACCCATTCACTGGCAAGGTGATTTTCGAAAATGAAAATGTGCGTAAAAGGCAGTGCTTTTCAGAATGTCCAGTCATTTTTGCACCCATTTCACCTTAATGCAACCTAACCACAAACCACAAATGGGCCAGTTACGTGTGCATGATTGCATGATTATCTTGAATCGGAGTATAGACCTGAACACGGTCCTATTAGAAGTCGGTCAGCCGTTAATCGGCATGCACACGTAACTGGCCAATTTGTGGTTTGTGGTTAGGTTCCAGTGCAAGGTAAAATGAGTGCAAAAATGACTGGACATTCTGAAAAGCACTATACTGGAAACGTCGGTATTCGGGCAAGGGAAGTCTCACAAAATACCTTCTATAAGAATGAATGTCTGGGTTTCCGAAAGATTTCCGGATTTGGCAGATGTATTCTGATTTTTGATGAAATTGCCAATGGCAATGAAAGCGTTGATGGGCTCCATGGAATAAAGTACATGTACTACTCATTGATTACTACTGCGTTAATTGCGAGAATGTGTGAAGATGATGTCAACTGACAAGGCCGTCAGTCCCCGCCGTTGATGTTCCTCAAACAGAGCCCATGTTACTTGATCTTGTAATCCGACAGTTTTATTGAAGTTTCTGAGGAGAAAAACGACTTATTTTTCATATTCCACGGTCCGCGGCATTACGAAGTTGAGAAATCTGCCGTCCGAGAGCTGAAGTTATTAATTACTGCAACGCTATTGGCCTATTCCATTTGAACGGCCCGAAGTAGCGCACGAGAGAAAGATGCGGGCAAAAATGAGAAAACGCCCAGGGCGTGTGTCTAGTTTGAAGATGAAATGGTCCACAGACCATGTGCTCCCCTGGTTGAACGTGAATGTACCAGAAGAACAAATGACTCGAAATGTTCTAGGGCTGGACAAGACTTGGTTCCAGGGCCCATATTCATAAAACTAAGTCTAGGTGTGACACTTATTCTTTGCCAACACAAAAGATAAAAATTTGGTGAGGAACCGACCAACGGTTGACTTGCACTTAAAAGTTTTTCAGTTTTGGCCCCCTGGTGCCAGAATTGACAATCGGGTTTCCATAAAAATTGGTCTGTGGAGAGGTGACCCTGAGGTGCATGATGTTTGAAGTCAATAGCTCCAGTGGTACTACACTATGAGGTTACAAACTGGATTGATGCACTGTAGTTCATTAAAACGGCACTAGACGCAATGGTTCCTGGGCTCGCCGCCAGGCGAAAAATGGCGTAGCCAGCGAATTACTTTGTCGAACCAGCGAGTAGAATGCCTCATAGAGGATTTTTCAGGAATATGCATTTTTGTCTCCCATTGCGTCAACACGCCGTATTAGTTGTGCTTTGCGGTACTGTTTCCACGAAAGATATCCGTAGTAAGTAATCATATATGAATGGATACAATATCGCCGAAAATAACACGAAAATTCGCGATTTTGTGGCGGTCGTCTGCTTTCTGCTTATAGGCCAAGCCGAAGTCGAATGTTCGCTTCACTGTCTATCACCCCATGCAGATAAGAAATCACGCCTGTTAACAGCGTAATCGGCCATTCAATCAGCATAAGCCATTGTCAGAAATGCCACAATGTGGCTTAGTAACAGAGTTCTTTGTCTGCTTTGCCTAATTCATGCATACATGTAGTTCTCTATATCCAACCGCCAGTTCAGCACGTCGTTCGTCGTTCACGTGCTTTTGTGACAAGTGCTACCGATTACTGGAATAAGTCAATATGTTTCTTTTTGGGCCTGTGAATGACTTGGATTATAGCCGACAAATGTTTTTTCGTTGACGGGATTTCAGTGCTGCTGTGGAATTTTCCCATAGATCCTAATCCATAATGCCATAGCTACGCAGGCTGCCGCTAGGCTGCCGTAGGTAGCCTAGCGGTAGCCATTTATTTCGGATGGAGGGATTGCATCCCTCCATTCTGAAACAAACGTTCTTTGATAATTCTTTCAGCGGGCACTCTTCTACATTCCGGATCCACATTTCAGCTGGAGAAGGGGGATCATGTAGGCCTAAACCTGATCTCCACTCCAGAATTCTCAACTCCTAAGAGTACGTTTTCCCCCTTGCATCGCTCGCCCAGAAAGCTCTGGATGGCTCTATTTGAAAAGTACAAACAGTGCAATCGGGAAGTCAATGCACGGAATAAGCGACAATGTATGGAGCTGAGTCACTACCAACAGTTTCGGTGGCTGTTATAGGGCCTACTTCACCTCAACCGACTTCCAACAAATATGTCGGGCCAATTGTGGGTGTCCCAATCTCATGTCTGTTTGTCACTTTTTACTTTCAGATTGAACACTTTGTGAGCATGTGATGTCATGTCACTCAAAACGGAGCGACTGCTTTCTTCTGAATGATCGCTACGTGACATCATGGAATGGTAAGTTTGCCAGTTAGACCTGTATGCTGTGGAATAGAATGCCCCATCCAAGATCGCCACCTGGCAGTCATACTGGAAGATGGAGCACAACCAAAATTGATAGGATGCATGACCTGACACAAATATGCATGGCAATATGAAGCTGAATGACCAAGCCATTCTCAAGTTATGGAGCAGAGCACAAAGTCCAAGACGGTCACCAGTTGGCCATTGCCAATGGAAGTTGGCGCTGATGAGGAGATCAGATAAACATGGAAAAATCGGGAAAAAAAACACCTTACTTTTTGGACGGAAATGGCTTTTTTGGACGGAAGTAGGCCTAAAATATATCCGTCAAACTTTGACATCTTTTTTCTTCTCCAGGCCATGGCTGCAAAGACAATTGTCCAGGAGGTCGACTTCATGCAAATGCCGCTATGAACTTCCTGTACCAAACATTGCAGTAAGACGAACTTCGTTGCAAATTGAAATACCACGATGAACTCTGCAAAAAAACGTCATTATGAACTTTCTTCCCATAGGCCTATATTGGGAAGATTATCTGGACTTTGTCTCATTAAGCTAATTACTTGGACACTCGATACTGTGAACGCTTAGATACGATCACTGAGGACTTGGTCCCAAAACTGACGTAGTGCACGTTAGTGCCAGTCAAACTAAACTCCAAAAGGGAAGACAAATTGAAAGAAACAAGAAAAAGAAAAATATATAAATAAATTTTGTAGCGCACAAAAGTTTCGAAGCACCGGCTGGCTTCTCTTTCTCATGTAAAAAAAATTGTAACGGGATACCTCATTTGATCGAATAAAGACAAAAATTAACATACTGGACCTCTTTTAATTTTTTTCCGTAAAAAATCTACGGACCGAACTAATTACTTCTGCCCCCAATTTTATTTGGCCTCTGTTGGACTTACTAAATCGTTTCTGTCATCAACCGATTTTAACATAGGGGACGTGCGACAGCGGCGAATCACCCCTTGCGTCGAAGATTTCTCTCGGATCAAGGAGAATACGCCCCCCCCCCCCGGATTCCTGCTGGTGAAGATGAAGGAAGACGACCGAAGAGGATCTGGGACAGGAGAGGAGACCTCTACCATGTCTACCAGAGGGCCAGATCCAGATCCAGTTCCTCTTCGGTCGTCTTCCTCCACCAAGAGGGGCTCTCCTGACCTGGGCACTTGAGGACTCTTGGTGCAGGTGGGTGAAGACGACCGAAGAAGATCCGGGTGAGGCTTCCCCTGGATCATCTTTGGACGTCTTCACCCACCTCTGGACTTGGACAAGAGAAGTCTTTCTCGACTTTCTTTGAGTGACATTTTAGATAAGTGGAACATTGAGGAAATTCTTTGGTTACTCTATCTAATTTTATTATAGAAACACAACGTTTCAACACTTGTACACAGGACTACGGCCAGGGTACACTGGTTGAAACGTTGTGTTTCTATAATAAAATTAGATAGAGTAACCAAAGAATTTCCTCAATGTTTAAGTTGTTCTCGATTTCGAAGTCTCTGTTGAGGTGATGTCTTCCAACATGACTATACATGTATTTTGACTTGGAAGACAATATTGCTTCGATATTTGCCTAGAGATGATGCTTGAACTCCTCTTTTTCCCGACTCAGGAGCAACTCCAGGCGCGAATAGCCTACCGAACTAAGTCTTCCATTCTGGCATTTGTCTGGAGGACAATGTTAGGTCTACTTAGGCACTGCCGGAGGTTCTTGACCAAGAAATTCAGGAAAGGCAAGAAGAGTAGGCCTACTTCTGATCGTGGAGGAATTTGGCCTAGGCCTACCTGATACCGGTAGGCCTACCTCCAATTATATTTTCACCATGTTGGAGGATGACATTTCTTCAGGACTGCCTGAAGTATCAATGACACTTTGAAAATCAGGAAAATTAAAATAGAGAAATCGAGAGAGCTCCAGGTGCAGTATGCAGTATGAGTAGGCCTACCGTACTTTCCTCAGATAATCCTTTTCTCTTGGTTCTTGCTAAAGTCTTCGACTGGCCAGCATGACACACACACACTGTAAGGGTGGATCGACAAATCCTGGAGGCGAGGTGGCCACGTGCTTTCGATTTGAAAGCGAGGCAGATTTTTTTTATTTCATGCTGGCACGATCAATCCCCACCGGATCAATATCCACAGCCACCCTTTGCCCATCCTCAAGCCTAGTTCCTGTCTCCAATATCATGAGAGAGCAGTCCAACCGTCCTACCTGGCTTCAGGTGTGTCACGAAAGGAGGCTGAAACGTTGCTAATTAAGCGTCTCTGAATCCTGTAGGACCATTTTTTATCACAATTTTACCCCCCAGCCTCCCCCCCAGGACCAGACCATAAGACTGTAATTGTGAAAATTGAAGCAAGGCATCAAAACAGTGGAAGAGCTGGTATATCAAGTTCCTGTTGTCCCCTGTATCAACCTCGGGAATTGACAGGTCCTAGTCAGCTGAGCACAAGGCCTGCAGGCCTCTTGCTCTTAGAACCAATGATTATTTAAATCATTTTTATTGCAATTTCTGTATTTTCTCATTGAACGGTATTTAGGTACACTGGCAACCAAATGGAACAGCACTTGGTAAGACTAAAATGGGGTTTACACTGTTCAACATGTGTTGAAAGGTGTTGAATGTTGAAAGGTGTTGAAACCTGTTGAACTGCCTAAACCCCCTTTCAACAGGTCTTTCAACAGCTTTCAACATGTTGCCAGAAATAGGAACATGAAGCTATTTTGTCAACATGTTGGAAGCTGTTGAAAGGGGGTTTAGGCAGTTCAACAGGTTTCGACAACATTCAACATCCTTCAGCTTTCAACACCTTTCAACAGATGTTGAACCGTGTAAACCCCCCTTTAGGGTGTTCCACTTATGCAATGCAAAACTTGACAGGGGGAAGAATTCCATACTGCAGTCAAAAGACAAAGAAACAAAGTTCTCATTGTATCAAAAACGGTTTATTAATTTCATGTTGTTTATTTCATTTGTGATAGCATGTTAATAGAGTAGCATATGATAAATATACAATTTGTTAACAGAGGAAAATTAGATTGCCCATGATTTCTTATTCTCTGAATATTCACACACCAGGGCCCATATTCATAAAACTACCGGTACTTACCGGTAAGTCTTACGTGTGACACTTAACACAAAAGATAAGTACCACACTTTGACTTAAGTATGTTTATAAGTACGTTTATGAATATGGACCCAGACCTGCTTTATTCAGCTATTTTCATGATTTCTTCAGCCCAAGAAAAAAGAAATAACCTAAGGGTATAAACAGTGATGAACAATGACCCTTTCGGTTCATTTTCTGCATATCATGATTCATGATAATATTTCACTCTATTTTCAAAAATAGTTTTCTTCAAAATTAACTCCACTGGAAAGACAAAGGATTCGTTGAGATAACCTTGGAGGGATTATACTGGAAGTATATACTGGAAGTATAATCCCTCCAAGAGAAAACATATTGCAGCAATATGAATCATATAGTTATCATCATGAAAACAAGACTAGACAAGACAAAATACTATAGGGAATCACAGACATAAAAGATGATACGAAACAATCTTTTTTTAGGCCTTGACTTACAAAACTGCTGTTTATTTTCCCTTAAGTTGCCATAACAACATGTAGCGCTCATTTTTCATCAATCTGAATAAATCTGGCAATAGTGTAAATAGAAAAGATGCCAGTTACCATAGAAAGGACGGAGTTGATGGAAATATTATGCACATATATGATATGTCTCTGACCATTACTAACTAGAAGAAAATGGACCTAAACTAAATAAATCTAATCCTTATCTTTGGAATAGTTTAAAGTAACTCAGTTTGTGAGAGTTTTCTCGCCCAAGTTGGCTCACTGCAGGCAATTAGCAATAGAAAAACTATGCACAGTATTTTTGTTTTGGTCTTAGCAAGTCATAAGGAAACAACAACGGTGAACTGCCTCTTGAGAACTTGCGCAAGAAAAATCTCCTGTGGAGAGGTGCCATAATCCATATACCGGTACATGTATGAGTTAGAATTGAGTATAAAATATATTTTGATTATTTCTCTACCGACTAAGAAAACCACAACCTTGCTATAGAAGGATGATAAAAATATATTGAATCCATTGGGTTGAACAGATGATATGTTATCAAAACTGGCAATCATCTCTGTGTGGTTTGTACTCTGACTGGCAGAATAAGTCACAACACCAGAGAATCTACGGAGTGGTAGGGTACCGGTATTTGTTTCTCAGTATCCCCCACCGGAACAGTTGGAAAAAATCTCGACTTTGCTCATCATGACTTCGGCTTATTTCTGGATAGCACCAGAGAGTACATTTCCTTATCATTTATGTCAGGTTCTACTTGTATTACTTGATTAGGCAGCGGTGCAAAGGGGTCAATTTGTCAACCATTCGATTAAACTGATCTGTTGACCGGGGAAATAATAATGGAAATCTGGTGAGTGGCAAAAACTAGATTTTGTAAACAGAAATCCCTTCAAATCACACGTACAGAGCCAGGTGTGGGGCAAAAATTTTGAAAATGGGCATCTTGTCTAAATACCCACAGTCTGAACACACATTCCTGGACGTGAATTGATTTTAAGATTTTTATTCCAATCTTTACCAACAGATGGGTTAACAAACATATGGCAAGTTTCTCTGCAGCCATAACTGCCGCTGAAGAAAGTTTGCACAGGTCTCAAGTTATCGGGGATCAGCGTGATTGACCGCTATGCCACGTATGTGTTGACATTGGTGGGAAAAGCGTACCGAGTTCATGCATATTAAATTGCATCAAGCTAAGTGGCCAAGTAGGTGGACATCCATCCAATCAGGTTTAGAAACCACTTCAGACGAGTTTGCCAAAATCTCCAGTGCATCACATAGCCAATGAAACACCAAATAAACAGGACAATTTGACAAGTGGGAGAATCGCTACCCTGAAAATCATCATGGCTGTACACTTTTTTACATCAGCACAATGACTCAGTTGATACTTAAAGGCAAAACTCCACAAAGGCCAAATTAACCAGTATATAAATGTCCCATTTCTTATACTAAAAGTACATGATTCACCTCAACTTACAGTGAAACCGACACAGCTTAATCAGTGTGACAGAACCTTGTGGTCAGTGATACGGCAATGAGACAAACGTGAAGAGATCTTGGTAAACATGGCCTCTGATTGCGATGATATCATGCATCAGACCAGAGAGTTCTCGTCCACTTCAAATGACCAAGATCTGGTAAGAGAATTATCCAGGCGAGATAACGAAAAATCAAATCAGCAATTCCCCACCAAACCTCTCGTATAATCTTCATGGTTTTGTGGATTTTGTTGGATTCTGGATTCTGTGGATTCTGTTCCCAGATTTTCTAAGTGTCTTCCGTGTGACATCTGGGCTGCAAGCACTTCGGGACAGATTTGAACCTATACTGGGTATGTCAAATAAAGGCATTGCGAGGAGGTGAAATTTGGCCTTTTTTAGCAACGTGGTCCACGTAATGAACAAGACAGTCTAAACATGCACGGACATCAACAAGGTGATCAGTCCGATGGAAAATTCACGGACATCAACAAGGTGATCAGTCCGATGGAAAATTCACAAGTCAGTTTGACACTGACGTTGTGGGCATCCAGAGCCATCTCCATGATTCCAAAATTCTTAAGAACCCTGTCAAGTAGTATGACATAGTGAAACCATCCTCAGTATACCGGGTACATATAACACCATTCAATACAGCATAACCTGAGCCAGCATCATTTGCATAGATGAGTAAATAGCGAACAGTGATTTCAGTCCCAGCTTAGGAGAAATGAGCTCCAAAATGGACCCTTCATCAACTAAGTCAACACCCATTCATGGAATGCATGGGTAATAAAATATCACGAGTATCAAATGAGCAAGAAATACATCAATCTGTCTCGTATGAATTAATTTATGCTTTGGCATATACAGCTGAAGGTGCATTTCATCGAATGTTTACCAGGAAATATTCGCAACTAAATTGAATGCACTGCCACGTAAAAGAAATGAGTGGTGTAACCCCATCCTACTCCTAGCCTAAACCATCCCACCAGCAATGGAATTTTGCTCGTCTCAGAATAAATACCAACTCCCATTGCATGACTATTTTTGGCAGAGTAATGATTCAATCACATAAAAATTCGAGTATTTTGCTCTCAGATGCCAGGAAAATGCATCTAAAAGCACTTTCGGTGCTCATCAGCTTCGTTGAGCTACGCCCCCCTTTCTGTCAACCCTGAATCCGGCCCTGCATTGTTCCCCGACATCAACTGGCCAGTTCTGGACCTTGCTCCATGTTGGACCTTGTCCATGAAAGGACCAATGCCTTTTGGTACTTGTTTCAAAACAGAACAAAGACCACCCTTGTTTTTTTGCAGCTACGTGTAAGCACAATCACATTTGGCCAATTTTCACTTCTTGGAATTACAATCACGATACTTTTGGTCCCTATGATATGCAACATCATACATTTCCTGCAAAAGCACAAGAAATTTCAAGCCTGAGGAGGAATGTAGGAAGTTCAAGGCAGTGGAATGAGTTCAAAATTTCACAACCATTGAGTGCAGTATTTTTAGTTGACACATCATTCTTATAGTCAGAGTAACATCGCACAAGCCGACTTGGAAGCCTAAAATATAGCACTTCTGTAACTTCTATACAGATTGTATACTGGTAATTGTAAATTTCTATGTTTTATAAATTGGTCCTACATGTATGATTGTACAAGTCTCAGATAGCTAGTGCCCAACACCACTACAATTAGAGTCCATAACATCACACATATACACAGGAAACGATATATGTTGTGCGAGTATATCTTTTGGCAATGAACCCAGGAGAAAACTGCTATCAGAGAACCGATATATTGGAAATAAAATTACATATAATTTAATCATTTTTACTGGACAACCAACGCAGTTATCCCAACACAAAAATACTCACAAAATCTCTGCTTTTGCAATAAACCTGCTACAAACTGGGCCCATCAATTTAACTTATTGAAGGTGAAATAATGTACATTGAAGCATATTGTTAAATACATTTAGAGTACATAAATACGTAAGTTAGTAACATTGCAGCAAAGTTGAGTACAGGATGTAATCCTATATACATTTTGACATACAAGGTATTGCTTGCCAAACTCAGTGTGGACTTTCCTCTTATTTTTCATGATTTCATTCCTTCTTCAGTCTGGGCATATTCACATCGAATGCAATTTTCAACTTGTACAGTTGTTAAATGCTGTGAATGCAGTCCTTTCAGAAGTAAAAGTTTGGCACCATCCCAGTTTAGAAATCATAGGATGTGATCTACATGTATAAGGCATATATATATCTGTGGAACAACCTATATTGGCCCAAAGTATTATCATCTATTTCTGGCAAATCAAAAGATTTTAAAAATCATTTCTGCCAAAAAGTGGACGGCTATTATTTATGTGAAGAAATCTTCGCCACACCAAGTGAAGCCATTACTCCGCCCTTGAGCCGTTGATCTTCCTCCGTAACACGTTGACCAGGCGTTGTAACCTGAAACGAGAGAAAAGGCATGTAGATACATTTTACCAGGGATATATTTTGAAGCACCATTTTCAACATCCACAGCCAGTGAGCATCTTCCTTCAATATTTTCTCTTGTTTACGCTAATATACTGCGGTACCAGCAGCAATTTACTGACAGCAACATTTTCAGTGTAGCCCATATTTCCAATGAGTACCTGGTACCAGGACTATAGACTACTTTTTACTTGTGAAATATTTTTTTCTTTCTATCCCAGCCATAACCCAGGCCTAGAGAACAAATGAATGAGTAATAGTTCTGGATTCAAACTGTACGTCTGCACACGTCTTTCATGAAAATATGTGCAGAATTCTCATCCACTTTGCAAAAACACCTTTTATATGTTTACTCAAGAGATCAATTCTTATAAAATGAAATAGGGCCATTATTCGCATCAAGACTACTGAAAATTTGATATCCTAGGCCTGATGTTTTTGATCATCTTATTGAACGGCAGATGGTGCGGGAATGTTGGTTTAGGCAGCTGGCTCATTTGCATTTTTAATTTCCAGATCTGAACTGAGTAAACAGTGATTGTGGAGTGTAATTTCAATCCGTCAGATTCGATGTACAATTGGTTTAATTTAGATTTGAATCCCATTTCTAACAAGTAATGGCATATATGACGACTTGAAATCGGAAGCGTCGTCTAGTCGACAACATCTGGATGATAGACGAGGATGAGAAATTCAGTCAACTTCACAAAAGATGGTAACAATCTGATCAATTACATTGTATTAGTACCAGTGCCATGATTTTTGCCCTCCTGTAGCAATTTTTGTAGTTCATATGCTACTGCTCAGTGCTAAGAGAACTGAAAATTTTTGGCAAAATTTTTTAAAGGAATGTTGTTGAAAAAAACTCATTAACAACATTTGAGGAAAATGTCGTCTGTTCACATCTCTGCCCTCCAATGGTACAAAATAGCATCTCCACTTGAGATCAGTGGGGCCATGGCTGATTGAAGCAACAGCCATACTCTACATTACAGTGTGCACGAAAGTACATGATAGAGCACTTACTACAATGAACCTGCCTCCCACTGATCTTAAAGTAAGCTTATATTTGCGAATCCCAGCCCATTCGCACCGTTTTGCCCCTCAGTCAAACGGTACCCCCATCCCAGGAAAGGACTCAAATATCCAACGATGAACAATCGCCCATAAAGTACATATTTGCACGAAGTTTGCTGGTAATTTTCAAACACCCATATATCACCCGATATCTTTGATGATGTTTGAACAACGCCAGCATAATGATGGATGTAACCATCTACAATTACCACCAGCTAAATTCAGTCTGCATCGTCAGCGTGGATCAACCATGAGAAACTCGACAAGGTAGAAGTATGAACCAGGCAACAGAAATCATATAGAAGTATGATTCGACATGCAGAAATATTATGGCTGCATGGTTCTAAACCTTGGACAGCTAAGACTACGGTAACTACAAGTGCCTCATTGAGGCTAAGAAAGGACCACGAAAGATGCTTAACTGAGCGCAAGC
>NMRB01001907.1:26884-40182 GCA_002633025.1 Notospermus geniculatus | reverse complement strand
CGGGCAGGGCACGGCCAATTTTGAATCGGCAGAAATTTGCTATTTCCTTTGTTTAGGAGGGTATTTTGGCACCAGAATGTCACCATTGTGTCCTTATCACTGCCTTATCTTTATCTCTTATTACTGGTGGACGTTTGTCAGGTTGGTAAACACATAAATCAAGGGGACAATTTTATTTGGCTCCAATATCTGCATGACAAATTTGTCATGTAATTTTCCCGATAAAATATCTTTTGTCGCAGATTCCCATAATCTACAGTCTTCCTGATGCGGTCAGCCAATGAACTCAAACTTGGCCTGCAGCCATTTTCCTTTGTAGAAAAGGACGTACTGCAGAATTCTAAAACCGTTCAAATTTCTAATATCTACCGGTATCAGTTGTCAGTTTACTGATTGATTATCCATAGGTTTACTACCACCTCAAGCCCGGGGCTCCGCCGGGTCTCAAAAAATTGATTCAGCAAGATTTACGGTATATTTCTTACATGTTATAGTGAGGGGATTTAAAACTGCATGCCCCTTGGCTGTTTCTTGGTTGTTTCTGAAAAAACAATTGCCAAACATCGAATAGCTAACTTCTGACGAAAAGTTCAACAATTCCCCGCTTTATTTGCCCTTGAGGGAGAGTTTTATCTTTGCAACTTCATGTACTACAGGCACAGATCCAAGGGGGGGCACACCCGGCGCATGCCCCCCCTTTCGGCCAACAAATCTGTAAAATCGACCATGAAATTCTGTAATTTGGAGCAAGTCATTGAAATTCACCACAGATTTCAATGTTTTTAGCGCAGTGCGCCCCCTCTTTCCCGAAATCCTGGATCCGTCCCTGTACTACATGTATTTGTAAGAATTAACAGTGAATGTAGTATTGGTATGGATTTGATGTTGGTATAATACAGCTTTCTCTTTAAACAGCCTGGTATAGATCTTTCCACATTTGTTCTGTGGAAATTGAGCATTATTTTGCACTCCGTAGTACATTTTTCCAATGGTCTTTACACTGTATACATGTAGTATGTTTTTTCCAATGGTCTCTACATTAAGCACCCACTCTCCTATCAATTTGTTTATTTACAGCCAGTCCCCTCAGTGCTAATAAACAATGGTTAGATTGAATACATAGATTAAAAAGCCCTATCATCATTATCGCATGAGTTAGGAGGAAGATTTAAGAGATGACGCACAATTACGGAATGACAACCGAACTTAATCATGTTGACAGTGCAATAATTTACTATGCATCTGTGGTCAACCCGACTCCCAGAGGGACTGTTGTGATGATGGACTAAACCACCCTAAAATAGGCATCCTAACCTCCGTACCACAATCTCGTCCATCTGTGACTATTTTTCTACCCTTGATACTTAAAGTTTGGACAATGATGCTAACCTTAATGTGGCAAAAATAACACTTAAAAACAAAGACCTTCCAATCCCTAATGATGATCAAACTTGATATAAATTCACGGATTAGTCACTCCTCTGATCTTTTGGTTTTGAATAATCAAAATTTGACATCCGAGCTTCCGAGTAAACAAATCTTTTCTAAGGAAACAAATGGAAATATTAAAATTCATTGGCTTGTAATTAAAAGAGCCTCTTGTCACTTGGTTAAGGACGTTTAGAAGAATAACCTTGTTAAACAAATGACAGTTGGCTGTTGTAGGGTTCAGACACTCGTATGACAAAGGGATGGTAAGTATGTCTAAAGAGCATATGGCATCATGAAGGTTACATGAATAGTCAGATGGTGCAATGGAAACGTCAACCGCTGTCACCTCTGATCCTCGGTCTGACCCATTCTTCATGACTGTCTTGATTTTCTGTGGGCAGGGTTTCCGCCAGAAAAAATATTTAGGGGGGGGCACAATCCGGGTGCCTCCGGCCGAAGTGGGGGTCTGGGGGCTCTCCCCAGAAAATTTTTTCCCCAGAAGACTGGAGATGCATTTTCCAAGCATTTCAGAGCTTAAAACTTCCTGTGTACAGATCTTTGTTCAACTGTAGTATCTCTTGAATGAAAATAAGGGCAATTTAAAGACACTACTCTGCAATTTAAGGGGGGGCATGCCCCCTTCAGATCATGAAAGGGGGGGCTCCTGCCCCCCTTGCCCTCCTCTGGCGGAATCACTGGTGGGTACTCTGGTTTCCTCCTGCTGCATCATGTTGTCTAATGCCGTATTAGGACCTCAGTTCTTGATTCAAAGTTTTTAGATAGGCAGAATATGATGTCAAGTGACGATTGATCTTAGTTTTAGTCCTTTGTTTTGAGATTTGTGTAAATTGTTTTTCAGTTCGAGCAGCTCTCGAAAGATTTCTGAAATTTGGTGAATTTTGGGGAGATAAAACCATTTTAAATGTTGCACAGTTAAAATGACCACTTCAGTCTCTTAGAGAGGCCTCTTTCAATACGCAGGTTCAGCAGACAAATTTGAAAATATTTGGTACTTTATTAATGCTACCTGTATGATAATGAACCATTATCTCTTGCTTACTGTCTCACCACTATATTCGCTTTGTCTTCTCACTTTGTTGGGTCAGAAAATATATTTTTCCCTTAACCACCAAACTGTTCATAGTTGCGCTTCCACTACAAAAAAAGCCGGTCTTGTTCTGCTTCCATTACAGAATTGTCGGGTTTAATAAGTCCGGTTCTATTAAGTGCGGATCTATTTAGTTTGGATAGATCATGCACAGTCGCAAGCGACCATGGAGCCACCTGTAGCCGAGCATAATACTACAAATAGATCCGGTGTTATCATGCCATTCCACTATAAAATTTATCCGCATCGAGATTCGGAGTATGATCGGCTATGCTATCCGAGCTAAATAGATCCGCACTTAATAGAACCGGATTTATTAAACCTGGCAATTCTGTAATGGAAGCAGAATAAGAGCGGACAAATACCGGCTTTTTTGTAGTGGAAGCGCAACTATATGCTGTCCGAACTAAATAGATCCGCACTTAATAGAACCGGACTTATTAAACCCGGCAATTCTGTAATGGAAGCAGAATAAGAGCGGACAAATACCAGCTTTTTTTGTAGTGGAAGCGCAACTCATGTGTTCATGGCAAACTTTCAATAAGAACTTGCAATTATTAGCACAATGGTGTCAAAACTGAGTCGTGTTTGATTAGAAATGATTACAAAATAATGGTATAAATTAATGGTGATTAGAAAACAAGGATTTGGTCATGACACTAAGAAAATAAACACAAACAACAAAGCTTTGCAAGAAAATCAGACAAATATTTACCTGTGTTTCTATGCATGGTGTTATGCCTGTTTTCTTTAAAACTTTTCTTAACCTTCTCTAAGATTGCTCTAAAAACACAATAATCCACATACTAATGTCTTTTACTCCTTGCCATTGTTTCACTGATAATTCCATTACAAAAACCTTGGCAATCACGACTTCAGTCAGCAATATTGAAGACAAGGAAGGGATCCTTCTCAAAATAACACATCCTTAATTCCAGGGAACAAACAACCAAAAACACAGAAATATTCTTCTTCTGCAGAAGAGGAGAATAATGGAAAAGAAATAACACACAATCTATCTAAGAAAAAAGACATTCTTTGAGACTTCCTTAATGGTAAAATTTGGAGGATACCCTTCCTAGCTCTTAACTTCCTCGCCTAACGATGCACGAAAAGTCAATTGATTGCTTCCTTGTTTGGAAACTGTCTATAAAAAGTGTTGGAGTACCGGTAAGGTTTTGAGAACCTTTTCTGACCAACTGGCTTAGTAGGCCTACTTCCTCTTCATCATGTTTCCTAGCACTTTTTCTCCAATCCCCACTCAGCAGTTTCAACTTGATTGCATGTTCAGTTTGTTTGATGGGTAAAAAGTATGTTTACACCCGTTGCCTTGTTCATAAGAATCCAAATAAAAATAGTCTTCGTCTAACCCTAGTGATATGAGTTGATAAAATATTTCTTAACCGAGTCCTTAATTGCGTAATTTTACTACAATGTAAACTTAAAAGTGCCATGTGCGCTATCATTTACAACACCCATAAAAATCCTTTTATGCAGTCATTTGAACTAGATTTTATAAATAGACTATTTATGTCGATTTATTTGCTTGGAAATCTAATTTTACTTACATGAACTTAACTTTGTCACGCAGTGTTTTCACTAATGGGCACCGAGGCAAAACTTCTTCAGGGTTCCTCCAGGTCCTTTAAAACCATGAAAGTCCAAGAATATAAAATGCTTAAATTTAAGGCCTTGAAAGTCCATAAATATTGAGAAAATCCTATGAAGTCCACAAAAGTCCTTAAAAAATAAAATTTTCAGTCTTGAAAATCAAATTTCCGGTGTTTTTTACATTGTCTTGTTAATTTCTTTCTGTTATGAAAGAGTAAAAGCCGGGCGCGGATGCCGGTACACATGGCCCGGCTTCTGTGTAAGTCATTAAATTTTACATATTTGATACCATGAAAGTCCTCAAAAGGTCCATGAAATTTTACAGCCGTCTGGTGGAGGAACCCTGTTCTTGAAAATTCTCTGTCCATCTTTGTTGATTTTTCGTTGGTTTGTCAAGCAAGTCATAAAGTTGTGGCTTCTCTTGTATCAAGTTTATTCTGTCACCAATATTTGTGGGTTCTTGATCAGCAAACAGTAAAAAGGCCAAAAAGTCATTTGTTTGACTGATAACTCAAAACGGACATCTTTCCAAGTGCTTGGGTGTGTTTTTGGACATTAGGAACAGTTAAAAAGTTAGATCACCAAGTTCTTGTTCTTGTAGGCTGATCTGGCATCCGGGACACAATGTACAGTACATACAGTTACATATAATGCAGGCCTAAGTTTTGAATAAAAATTGAGAAATAATAACGTCTTTGGAACAAAAGCATGGTGTGTGTTTGACACTCTTATTCAGGATGGTGTGTGCTGCCACCTATTTTTGATACGTGATAAATGTCACGATATTTTATCCAGCCTTCAGTGTACTTTCTTAGGCGGTAGAGAATTTGCCTTCTTTCAGAATTTATAGAATTTATACGCGTTCTCGCTTTGTGGAATTTTTTCAAAACAGAGCCGTTCGTCCTCTGTTGACTTTGATCTTCATGGTTGGCATTTTGTCAGCTGTTAGTCTGTTCTCATTTATCAAAATATCAACGACTCTGGATGCAAACACAGACTTTGTTTAAGACCTCCCAGACTCGAGTTTGTTTTGTTTCCTCAACTGGTGGTCGAGGATAAAGTTCTGTTAATCTCGCCCTTTTCTGTCAATTTATAGGTTTCTTCAAGCAGGTTGAAAGCAAAGGAAAGTTTGTCTTGTTGTTACCGCCACAACCCAAACAGCCACTTCACGACCCTTTTTTGAAGACCCTTCTCAACTTCACGCTGTCTGCATCCGCTGTCCTTTGTTTTGAAGAAAGGGTTCCAAATATGCATTTTCTGGAGAACAATGTTATTCCAGATCGTCTCTGTTTGTGATGATATGTTAGTTTAGTTACCACTTGAAGACCAGAGTTGTTTTTTCAGGCTGAGCAGGTTGACTTGGTGTTACAGTAATTCAATAGTCATTATTGTTAACAATTCTCTGTGTTGGGGGTTGGCGAACATTGTCCCTTAGCATTACCCCTTGTTTCTTAATCACAAGTTGTGGGATTTATGCATGTGGTGCTAATTCTCAGGAGTTTGGTGTATTTGGCTTCTGAAATGATTAACACTAAATGAGAAACATGCAATGTGACACAAAAATATAAATTAATCAGTTGTCTCCGATATTTGCATATTTTCAACCCACACTGGGGTGTTCTTCAGGCGCTTTCAAGTCAAAATCCCAGAATTCTGAGATTTTGACTTCCAGACACATTCAAGTCAAAATCCCAGAATTCTGGGATTTTGACTTGAAAGTGCCTGAAGAACACCCTGGTGTGGGCTTGAAAATTTGCAAATATCGGCGACGACTTTGATTAATTTAAAATGAGAAACGTGAAGTGCAATTGTTCCAAAAATATAGTCACCCAGGTGATATTTCAGTTAAGTTCAGAAAATAAGGATTTTACCAAATAAATTGCATACTTAATTGCATCTCTCTTGCAGATTTTGGTGATTTATTAATTGTTGCAAAACAATTGCTGTTGTGGGAATAAGAATGTTATGGAAGGGAACGTTCTGTCCCATCTGTCATCAGGACAATCATGCCAGGATGCAGAACTCCTCTCCAATGTCAATTTATCTTATGAACAAACACAAGCTGAAAGGACGACCAAAAATGGCCGAGGACCGTATCCCAGGCTGGCATAGCCTACTTGTCAATCTTTGTGGGGATGGGAAGGAACTTGCTCTTCTTTGGTTCCTGTGATGTCGGCTCGAGTTTCACCGCATTGTCCAAATCTAAAAGGCAATGTGGAGTCACTAATGGACACGAATAGAGCAAGTTTACCCTGTTTTGCTAAAACCAACATGGCCTGAGAATCCTAATAGTCAAGTCATGACTGGGAATTATTGACCGTGAGCAAAGTTTGCTCGATTATTAATCTAACATGCACTTGTTCACCTCGCTGTCAAAATTTCTCTCGTTTTTAGACCCATTTTCCACTCTTCTGAATTTTAATGAAATTTCCTTGCTCGGTTTTCATTATAGGCTTCTTTTCTGTGTTCATCATGCAATTTTCTCTTTCACAGGGTAATACAGAATTTCTTAGTACCAAAAATTTTCCTCATCCTGTGGAGCCCTACTTAAGATTTTAGACTTTCTGATGGAAATATGCCATTCTTGAGACCTAATGGGATCGCAGCATCTGGGTAAAAATTGTATCAATGAACAAGTGAAATCCGATCTTCTGCTAATCACTGAAACTTCTGTTACAAAATTGATATATTATACAGATTTTTTTCAATTCAAATGACATTATCAACAATGTGAGATACAATGTCTACATTCATTCCCACTGTACAACTGCGTAGGGAGTTTAGATGTGCCAAGCTGAAGAAATCACATAACAGCCCCACACCGACGTACTTACTGACAACAGCTTGAACTGTGCCCACTAATATTGGAGTACTCTGATGAGGAGGACCGTGGTGACTCGTACGATGATGTCGTACCTCGTAAACTACCATTGCCAGATATGATTTGCCAGCTTAAAGATAATGCAACAGATTGGTATTTCTATGTTTTCAAAAAAAATCCTGAAAAATAACGCTCACGTGGGTAACATGCTAGGTCAGTTCAACCTGCGCATTCATTTTTTGCTGTTCTCTGGGTGGAAAGGGTATTCCTGGAATACATGGGGTGAGATGGACTGTGGCGTATTCACAAAATACATGAGACTTTTCTTTTTTAGCGGAGCAATGGACTGTGGATGATGGAGGAGTGAGGAGTGCATGAAAGCAAGATTCTGGAAAAAACTCAAACTGGTTTTAAACCCTTGAGGACCAATGATAACTCAAGATCATTTCTGAAAAGTGTGTTCAAAAACATATTGTACAACAAAGGGTTTTAAACATTCTGAGGTAAGCAGCACCCAATGGTAAGAATTCTACCCTCAAAGGGTAAAAGGCAGCACCTCAGCTTATGATCAGTGGGAAGATGCTTCATTAAGTAACAACTCTAGCTTGCTATCAATGGGGAACCGGCGTGCCCAAAGGAGGCACTGGGGAGCAACTCAGTTTTAACACAAAAGTGCATGCGCTGCGACATTGAAAACGTCATTGACGTCGCGCATCGTCAGTGACGTTATGTGCAATGCGTCATTCAGGATCAATGACGTTGCTCTTCGGTCTGTTGTTTACGCTAAAATAGTCAATTTTATCGATGAAATTCAACATGTTCCCGCTTTAATTTTCATTTGAAAACATTCAGATACATTGAGTCAGTCCTGTACTTGATGATAAACGTGTAAAATTCGAAATTCAATGGACTACTTCAGGTATATTTAGGGCTAGAAGTAGGGTGTAGTTTCAGAATTAAATGGCAACCGTTGGCTTGACTTTCGACGTCATAGTTTTAACTGAGTTGTTCGTCAGCGCCACGTCACGGACTAGTCCCTCCGGTTCCTTGTTACACTGTTGATACTTCAATCAACCTTGCTCCCACTGATCACATGGAGATTACCTTTGACCGCTAGATGGCAGAATTAGCTACGTAGGTAAGGAGATGCAACCAAAGTGGCAAGCAATGAACAAATTCTAAAAACAAACCTCATGACCAGGGGCCTGTTTCAAAGTGACTTAAAGCTAATGGTACCATTAACTTCAATGCATTTTCCATTTGGTTAAAGGTACCGTTACCTTAAAGTCACTACCTTTTTGTATATGAAACAGGCCCAGTATCTTGAACGGAGAGGATCTACTGCAGCAGAATGACGAAAAGAACTCACCTTCCACAAACTGATGACCCAGAATTCGAACGTGCTTTGTTGACAGCCGAAGGCACGGCCACAGGGTTGCTCATTGTCTTAGGAAGACTACTCGTCACTCCTAGCTTTGGTCCCTCGCAAACGCCCACCGCTATCCGACTGATAGGGGACCGCCGATGAATATTTGAGAAAGATACACTCGTGTTCCTGAAATTTTACGTCAAAGGAATGAATCACACGAATAAATCTGTCCTATATTTGCATTAATACAATCATAAAACACATCTTTCTGACAGGGTTCTTTCATTCAGTGTCTGTCAGTCAGGAAACGGGCACGATCGTGCCGGCACCCGTAAACGCCCGTGAAAAAAAAATTACTGGTGTGATTCATGACGCTCGCGGAAAGACCACAAGCGCGATCAGAACAGCACCGGTAATCAGCTTTTAACTGGTGTGTTCACGCCGTGAGTTGCCGCAAATCGTGCCCTCGCCATTCCACTCACATACATGTACAACCCCATCAATTCCTTCAAACTCCCTTCTTCTGGCAAGTCGAATCCGTGTTAGGCCACGCTTTTTTTATTCCTTGTTTCGCGAGCTTTTTCTCAGCACCTCCATCAGAGGAGGGCGGGAAAAAAATAAAAATAAATTTTATTTTTTGATTTCTCGAAAGTTATCCAAGTTCTCTGAAAAGCGGAGGAGAAGAAAAAAATAAAATTTTATTGCGCAATAAAGGGTCAATTGGAATAGGCTTACCCAAATGATGATGAGGCCACATCGACTGGTGTGTCCAAGGGCATTTCAGTGCCATAGCATAGAACTGTCAGAAACCACGTATCAATCGGACGGTAAATCTAACAAAAGTCATATTTTTGAAAAATGTATTTTTGGTCTCGGACACCTGAGCGGAGGGCGGAATAAAAATAAAAATAATTTTTTTTCCATTTTGGCAAGTTTTTGGAGCGGAGGGCCCGTGAAAACCCCCCAAAATAATATTTTTTTTCTTCATTTTCCTATTTTCACCTAGCGGCGGGCCCGCGAAACAAGGAATAAAAAAAGTGTGGCCTTATTAAGTTTGTTTTGTTCGTGATGGCCATGTAACATGTGTAAGAATGCTTCTAAATTCCCCAAAGACAGGCACACCCCCCTTGAACTTGAGACCTTCTGGCTCTGACACTGTTTCAAAACAGTTTCCTCTGTCTGAACATGCCCTCTGAGGGGCATCTGGGAAGTGACTTTTTTATAGTTCCTGTGGCAAATCCACGGGAGTGACTGATAACTCCCGTAGAAAATCTCCTGGGCCCATATTCGTAAAACCTTACTAGGCTTAGCTGCCTGTTAAAGTGCCTAGTTTGTACAGGCCGATGAACACAACTAGCAACCAACTAAGCTAGCAAGGTTTTATGAATATGGGCCCTGACTGACACTCTTCATTCCACACTAAGATACATCCACATACATGTACCAAGTATGAACACTGCGTAATTCTCAGGTGATCCTATTCAGAAGACACTAGCTCAAAGACTGATACACTGAAATTCGGGCAACCAGGGGAGGATGAAGTTTGATGTACTCACCCGTTGGCAAGTGTCATGGCTACCTCCTCCTCTGGAGGACAGAATATGGGTATATTATCACTATTGCTACCAACACTCCCCGAACTGTTTATGCTTGTGTTACTTCCGTGGTAATTACTACAAGCATTCTGATTGTCACTTTCTAATAGCACCTCGTCAAGATTGCACTCGGATTCCGTTTTACTCGTTGATCTGTTACGCCTCCTGAAATGTACACAAGGCCTTGACTAGAGAATCTGAACCTGGCATAATTTGAGATTGGGGTAACAATATGAAGCACTTTGAAACTGTGTGACAGTGGAAAATGCCAAATAAAAGCCTCACAATAGCGAGGTTTCGCAAATCTGACAAAACACAAAGTACGAAATACAAAATTGGACTTCATTTCCATGACGTAATGTATTTCAGGAGATGGCTGCTACCACAAATGTCCCTGCTGCCATTACGTCTTTCGGCATATTATGTAAGACTGAGAGAGTTATGGTGCATCTTTAATTTTAAAATTTCCACTTCGTAGCTACGAAGTGGCAACGATAGGTAAACTTCAAAGTTTAATATACACCGTAACTCTATCGGTCGAAAGTCAAACGCTAAATGACGCTCCTGCGGCAGGCGATATTTGTTGTACCAACCATCTCCTGAAGTACATTACGTCATGGCAATGAAGTCCAATTTCACACTTCGTACTTTCTGTTTCATCAGATTTGCGAAACCTCTGTATTATCATCTGCAATGGAAGTTCAATTCTTCATTTGCTGTAAAGATGGTGATTTTATAGCTATCCGCACATGTCAACCGTGTGGTGAGATCTATCCAAATTGCCTACGTGGAGGGAATCAATCCTCTCCAACCTGATGAGCTAAATGGTCACTTACGGTTTCACTGAAAATTCTTCCCCGGTCAAATGTTTCAGAAATGTGAAACAGAACAGGAAGATCTGAAATGTAAAGGAAATATTTGACCACGGACTTCAAATCACAACGTTGTTCTCATTAGATACTGAAAGTGGCACAATGATGGAATGAGGACACCAGGAAACCAACTCAAATGAAAGCAGAGTGTTAAACACTAACCTCTTCTCCTTTGTTTAGTCTGTCTGGCAGATTATGACTGAAAAGAAAGTGAGAGGAGCATGAATGCTGTTTAACTTTAATCACAAAGTTCCGTCATTTTGTTGCAGAAGAAGGGCATGTCTTGGGTCGACTCCCTTCCTGCAGGGATGCAAGGATCTTGTATGCAAAAATAATAGTAATGCTTTTATATAGCGTTTTCCACTGTAATACAGTCTCAAATGCTTCACATTATTAGCCTAGTTTCTCCGTAAACCTTTCTGGGGAACACGAGGAGCAGCTTATTCAGTTCAACACATCACTTGATCCTTTCCGACCACTGTGCTGAGGTATGCATCCAGGAATAATTTCATAATCACTTCTATGTCAAAAGAGTTTGCATCATTCAGGAACACAACTAGGACTACTGCATTTATGTAATTCTATAGCCTGTTCCACACCCAAAGGACTGATTTCGATACATACCCAAAGAGATACCAGTCATAGGCTAGCGTCAGATAGAGTATCTCGATCGCACTAAGTGAAGTATGGATGGCGCCGTCGGCCCAGAGTGACAACCGTAACAGGGAGTACTTGTCTCCACAAGACAGGGTCGGTCAGATACAATGCACCAGTAACCCTCCATCACCTAGAAGAAATGAAGGCAGATTCAAGATATTTCTAGCCACAAGAACTGAGAGGCAGGGAAGAGGCCCTTCAATTAAAAAGAAACTTCTGTCGTAACTAAATATTAGTACCGGTACTGCACATAGAAATAAAAGTGATCAGGGAACGTCCTTGTCTAACAAAAAAAACGCATGTTACAATAGCCATTCAATAATTAGTCAGCCTACAACAGCTTGAGCAGTTCAGTCATTTTTTCGGGGTCAATTTGGTTTTGTGTACTGTAAAGCAAGATAATTTCGCTGCAAGATATTTTCGCGAGTCTCTGCCATTTTTTTTCAGTTTTCTTTTACGGACCATATTTATCAATTGCCTGTATTTATATTCGCGACAGGAAATTTTCGCGACTCATACACTCTCGCGAAATTAGCGAAAATTTCCTGCACGCGAAATTTTCCTGCTTTACAGTAACTTACCTTCTGTTATGTATTTCAGTAGTAGTTTCATGTAAGACTGTGTTAATGTGACTAGATCCCACTCCTGTAACAATGACGATTGAGAATTTTTTTAGAATTCCTGTTGGAAATACAAATGTACATGAATATACCATAAGGCTGTAATCACATAGAACTACACGCTACACGCCTGTCAACAAAGGCTTCACGGTCGCCAAGCCTTTGTGAACAGGCGTGTACGTGTAGCGCGTACACATGTAGTTCTATGTGATTGCAGCCTTAGGATCCTTTTTTTGTTCATGAACCTCACACACATGCCATATTTTTAACCAAAATCATAGATACCCATATGGAGAAAACCTCCCAAAGCGGACACCTCTGCCAAGAGGACACTATGATATTGAGGACAGTAGAATCCCAATTGGTCACATCTGTTCAATTTGAAATCAGTATTATGAGGACACCCCTCAATTAAGGACAGCACTTGCTAGTGCAAAAGGCGTCCTCAATACAGAGGTTCCATTGTACATGTACTCACCTTATAAGAACTCCAATCTACTTTGACTTGCGACGACACGGAGTCAGTTGGAATTTCTAATACTGAATCAACATACCCCTGAAAGAAATCAGGTTAAAATTATACAAAAACTTGCCTATGTTTGACTGCTCTTATTAAATGCTCGAATATTGTCCCAGCACATATTGTTTTATCCTTCAATATTTTTCCAAGTTTAACTGTTCAAACTTGCCGATTCAGATAGCAAGAGATGTCTAATATTTACTGCTAATATTTTCCTCCGATTCACCTCAAATACTCTGTATTAAAATGGTGCAAATAATTCTAGATAAACTGTGCTGCACAGTCAGTGTTGGACCAAGCTACCATTGGTAAAACATCATATTGACAAATATTTTTACAGATTTCAGTGCAAATATCTGTGTTTTCAGATGAAATATCAATGTGAATTGAACATTTTGTTAGCTGATTCAATGCACTTCGCAAATAAATTCATCAAATGTAAGGCAAGCAGTGTGAACATGATGAAATAGAGTCAACTACTGACTTCCAGAGAGAATGATGTTTTCCATCTCATTCCAGTCATCAGTCACCATGAAATATTGCATGATTTAGGCCTACCAGTGCTTGTTTGGTGTATTGGCATTTTCCCAGTGTCATTTTGGTGTCAGAGACACCAGCTGGCCTGTGTTCTTTTGGTGGTATCAGGACACTTACCCCCCACCATTGGTTGTTGCCCCCCCCCCCCCCCCCCCCC
>NMRB01001907.1:0-16634 GCA_002633025.1 Notospermus geniculatus | reverse complement strand
GATGCCCTGAGGGTAGATGCTGAAGAAGATAACTCGTAGATACCAGAAAATGAAATGACAGCTTTGAATCTCGTCTCACACCGCACCGTCACCACACCACTCCCTAATAAAAGATTAATAGAAGGAAAATATTGGCTGGGTTGAAAACACTAGAAACCAATCCAGCATCTTCTCAGGAAATGCGGATCCATTATTAATACCTTCCTGCGGAGTTCTAGTTACTCCGGTGGTAATCTTGATAGGTTTTCGCATGTCTCGTGTCTTATTGATTTCATGGGCCCTTGTAGCGTCAGCCCAGGCTTTCGCTTTCCGCACACTCGAATTCTAGACATCTTGAGAAAGGCTGATTAAATCTTCCTGTAGCTCATGAGTGCGTGGAGAAGATGTCGGTTGCAAGTATCTCGGATGCCGTGGAAAACTTGCGGTTTCAAGTGTGGGGAACCTGTGTGGAGCACGATATATCACTCCATCGTAAATTAGTGTGTGATGTGTATGGGAAACGGAGAGTGGATCCTTGATGAATCCTTGGATGAACTCGAAGTTTCAAAGGCCAAAGGAAAAAACAAATTCATGGCCATGATTAGTCTCACAAAATTCAAAGTAGAGATAGTCTTGCTGTGATCGACATACAGCAGGGGCAGTTGGAACCCTTCGGTAATGGCCATGCAAGGGTCAAATTTGCCCGTCCTTCATTCCGTTCTTTTTTGTTGAGTTCATCGGCAAGATGAAAGGCTTTTAACAGCGCCAGAGAAATGAAAATAGTTATGACATGGTACCAGTCAGTGGGCAAGTTTCTTCTTTTGTTGGCCGGTTTATGGTCTCGGTATTGAGATTGTAGTAAATGTGTTAGTAGTAGTAGCTTAAATTGCCATCGGCTTATTTGCTGTCATCACACAGGGCCTTTGAGCCTTAACAACAGAGAGAAAACATACAAACATGCCAAGACAAATTAACTGGAAATATTCTGACCAGCGTTTCATTTACATATCAGGGCGGCGTCTATTCTGTCAATGTGTATTGACAGCTGATTGACAAGTTTTCCATTCTGCACAGCGATTGGTTATTGGTTCCTGATCGGGAGATGATTTTACCAACGGTCCATTTTCATCACGATGTGGGTTTTTTCAAGAACGTATGAGAATTAGTTTATACACACACACGCTATCCTGTTTGACGATATTTGTACTTGGTTGCCATGGTGTTGTTGTGCGTCGTGTGTACATTCTAAAATATTTCCTGAAAAATAACTCAAGTGCCTAATTTCATAGTTTTCAACAATACCAGATTAGTCGAGTAAAACAGTCGCTAATCATTGATAAAATAGTTTTTAAATCTGCCAGTCAGAATGCTTAAAAATTTTGACATGAATTGATGGTATGTTTCTGTGTAGACTACGTACATGTGCATGTTGATTTCATTCTCTCTAAACTTAGGTCACCTGACTTATTTTTCAGTCCTTGTTATGGAAATTACACACCTGTATGAATATGAAAAAATGAAAGTAATGCACTGTTGTAAAGACACAATATTAAAAATGTGTTAAAATGAAATCTGAATGGACATATTTTTATCGTTATTGCAGTGTGTATGTCTGAATTAAGTATACCGCAGGCGATGCTGTAGATGGTTCCTTTGCGCAGGAATCTGAAGATTGAGGATCTTTTCTGGGATTGAGGGAGCCATACTAATCAGTCATTAAATGATCCTTGAGAAGATGATTTGGGGAGAAACCATTATCATGGCCCCCGATATCATTGCACTCACCTCTTGAACAAACTTGACCGGTCAGGCACTGACAAATATTTTGATCAGAGATTTAAAACTTAAAGCTTGAACCATCCAACTTCCTTTCCTGTCTCCAACTTATTGACTTTTTGGGGCCCAAGCAAACCTCAGCAGTTGCTTTTCAGATTAATTTTGACTTCATTCTTGCTTGAAATATTGGGTGGCTTTTCAGAGGGCTGTAGACAGAGTTCTTCAAATAATTTGGTAGATGTTTACAAAAACATTTGTCGTCATTGATTATCAGAGGAAAATTTTAAGCTTTGCTACACAATTGAAAGTACATGTATTTCTGATTAAAGTCTGGCCAGAATTTTCTTTTGGTGTGGAACTTGCTGATATCACTCATGGTCTGCATGTTAGTGTATCAAGCAAAAGCTTCATTTATTAATATGGAACCAACAAATCAAAATATAAAACCAATATACTTTCTTAATTGTCAAATAATTTCAAATTTAAATTTCCGTTTTATATCAGCTGACGTGCGAAATGACAGTTACTACATGGGAAATACGGAAAATGATCCAAAATTTAATTGCAGGATCGCGCACCTCCGACACATCACGATTGAGGATAAACAAGAAGTTCTAATCAATCTGTTTGATTAAAATCCTTAATTACCCTGTGAAATTTCTTCAGGTTTTGTGCAGAATTTCAATCGAATATATTTCATTGATCATGGGAGTCAACTTTAGAGGCTGTATTTGCTACTGGACCTGGGAAAGTGTGAAACTTTGCACCTGCTTAACTTGCCGTGTTTATTCTTCTTCTTTCCAAGAGTTTACTCTTGGAAAACAAAACATACTGTTTATGAAGACACACATATGGCCATTTATAGATTTCGGTGGTAATCCATGCCATTTTATTCTTGTCATTAAAGCTTTAATTGCTTTAGAACATCAGCGTGGTTAATTTTTTATCACTTTTGCCGATACACACTTATGGACCTCAAAACTGTACTAAAAAATTGTTGTCACATGATCCAAAATGAGGTTATGCACTCAGTCAAGAGCCCATGAAAAGGGCTCTAACTGCAAATCACGCAGCAGACCCCGCACTCTTGTGGGAACACTAACAGGGCTTTGTGCATGGAGCTGAATGAATGTGCCCGTATCGTTTTACCCTTGCGTCAATAACATCTTGGGTCATGCTCATAGAATGTCTTACCCTTGAATTCTTTTTTTCCAGTCTCCACAAGTCCCTCTCACAAGAAGCAAATCTCCGCGACCAGTTCAATAATACTCTGGAAAACATCACCGTCCAGCTCAAAGAACGCGACGGCAACATCGAACTTGCCCAGAAGGAGAACAATATCCTGTTGGCACAACTCAAAGCCATCACAGTGGAGAAAAATGACCTAGCGGAACAACTTGGAAAGATGCAACTTTCAAAGCAGGAGGCTGATGCCACAATCGAAAAGTATGTATAACATTTTATTTTAAAGGACCACAGTATTGCCACTTTTTCTTGACATTTTTGTAGTTCGTGTTGCTGCCGCTAGGTGGCTCCCTCTACATCGGCAGTCAAATGATGCATTAGAAATCCAATACCGTGCTCCTTTAACTGTCATTTTGTTGCAGTACACATTTCCTTGCAGTTGACCTAATTTTTGACCTACATGTATTTGACCTTCATTTGACCTATTAAATTGACCTGCATTCAGAGTGTGCTATTTGTGGCATGGTACTCCGGGCGTTGTAGCAAGTCTCTGGGCTTGAGTTTCTTCAGAACATTTGTCATGCGTAACTGTGAATTTTATGTCTACCATCCAAGAGTTAGCAGCAAGCTCACTGCATCATTCTGGACAACCATGTACCAGCTGACACGCACTCTAAAAGCTAGAGCCAGTCTGCTTGTACAGTATATCTCTCCATCCTCGTTGGCCGAAGTGTTATTTGCAGCCTTTATTCAGAAATATGGATGGTTGAAAGTATTATGTCCAGCTGAACACTCATTTCATCCATATCATTTCACTTCAGAGGGCAGGTGGCTTGCTGACTTGGTTCATGATTTCACCTTCAGTTGCTTTGTTATGGTGCTGCTGCTATTCAAGCACTTATTCTAGTAATTAACATATCATATAGGTGTGCTTGGTGTAGTAGGATCATTGTCAGTGGTGGATGCTGCATTGGTGTAGTGACGGGTCAGTGACTAGAAGTGGTCAGGGAGCCCTGGGTTCAAATCATCATGCTGGTCAGCCTTGCTTGGCAAGTCTCTTTTTCAGATTGCCTTCAAAACTCTCCTTATGAGGATTGATGAAACCATAATGGTTCCTAAATATATTTAGTTATATCCATCGTTGCAAATAGGCCTAAAACATTTATGAAAAAACTCCTACACGATACTGATTATGCCTCAAAACTGCTGTTGTTAGCACAAAAAGGATGTTTGCCAAAAATCTCCCCACCATTGCCAAGTGTTCCTAAAACAACATCAGCGAATACTGCTCACTTTGTATCAATTATCAGCAATATCTTTGATCTCCATACTTTATCACCCTATTATGCATTATTTGCTACACAGTGCAAATAAATTTGTGAGGTCTTGCAAACATCATTATGATCTAAATGAGGTTTCATGTCTCTTGATGATGGTAACATTTTGACCTCCGTATGATATTCAGGAATTGCACGGCCCTTTTTGTATCAGGCAAGTTATTATGGAGGCTGAATTTTCCGCAGCTCCATAAAAATTAAACAGAGGTGGATTTCATCCGTTAGCAAATATTCTCCTTGTTCTGTACCTGACTCCCTGCAGGCACACAACAAATTGATGTGATTGTGGGCAACCCATGCAAACAAGGTAAAACTGGGTCGCTGGAATATCACTTCGATCATTGATCCAAACTGCTGTAGCCTCCAAACAATAAAATCACCTGATGCCTCCATACTTCGCCCAAAAGTGATAAACAAAATACAAGCATGGCCCGAAGATGACTCAACTGCTGGGAAATGCACTACAAACTCCTTATCATGTTGATGGAAAATGCTCCAGGAAGCCAGCACTACTGGCTCCATATGATAATGGAAAGTGCTCCAGACAGCCTACACTACTGGCTCCATATGATAATGGAAAGTGCATGCTCCAGGAAGCCTAATGGCTCCATATGATAATGGAAAGTGCTCCAGCCTAACTACAGTTGGCTCATGTGTTGATGGCAAATGCTCCAGATAAGAAAGCCATTGCTTTCCAAACATGTTGTTGGGAACATACGATGATGATGAAAGTTTGATGGTGAGGGAGGTTGCTCTATATGCACAGGGTTTGCCCAATTAAAGTCCCAAAAGCTCTTGTGCTTGGGTTCTACATTGTATATGCCTTCGCCACTGTGGCCAAATGATATCTCACCATGCCATGAATGTGAAAATGTCAACATATCATCCAGATTCTCAATCAGTTTCTTATCATCCCCTCAGTAAGATCAGCTGTAGGCCCCAAGCTATTGGACAGGTTGACAAATAAATTTATCGACACGCTATCCCGGAGGCTCTGTGTTGGCGATTCAGCACATCTCTGACATGATGGTGATCAGTGTGTCTTCTGTAAGACCAGGGATTCTCTTGTCATTGTTTGGCCTTTGAGGAGTGATTATGGCGTGTTACCACCCATTCACTCATGTCACTTACAGTGCTGTTTGCTGCCTCATCTGAAAATGGATTTTCGTCCAGTTTGTTCAGAGAAATGAAAACGATTTTTGAGTTAAATCAAAAGCTCATGTGAAGGTGGAAAACCCACTTTTCTGCTGTCCCTACTATTCATTTCTTGCAGTTGTTCAGCTCCTTTTCCCTTTAAAGTTTGAACCAACAATTTTGAATGAATCCACTCAGAAGCAAATCTATTTCACCATTGACATTCACAGATGAAAAGTTGCTGTATCTGTTGAAATCGTCCATTTTCACACACCATTTTAAAAGAAGGCCCATGGATGCATCCATCTTGTTTACCGAAGCTTGATGATACTTTACCTATTTCTTTGAATAAATTTCCCCACTATCATAACCAGGATTGCACAGATGATATTTATTCAGTTGTCAAAGTGTGCAGCCCTGTCTATATAATGCATTATAGTTTGCTTTTTAGCTCACTGGGGTGAGCTATTACGATGGTGCAGCGTCCGTCGTCCGTCGTCGTCCGGCGTCGTCGTCCGTCGTCGTCGTCGTCGTCCGTCGTTGTCCGTTAGCAGGGCACGTTTCGTAACCGCTGGAGCTATTGATCTGAAACTTGGTACATATATACCCCTAGGTCAGATGACCCACGACACCAAGTTTCGGTCCCATTCGACTCTCTGTTTGGCCACCAGGTGGCGGAAACCAAAAACACAAAAAGTGCAATAACTCCTGAACTAATGACTAGATCATCTCCAAATTTTTATCATAGGTGTAGCTAATAAGGATACATAACATATATAACGGGTTTTTGATTTGACCTACTTTTCAAGGTCACAGAGGTCAAAGTTCGACAAAAGTGACGAACCTGCCACAGTTTGTCATTATTTCACCGAGCAACTTCATATCTTGCATAAACATGCATTGGAGGGGTACCTTTAAAAAGACCAAGTTTCGGCCCGATTGGACATCCAATATGGCCGCCAGGTGGCGTAACCTGAAAATCAAGTAAGTGCTATTACTCAGGAACGGCTTGACGCAGAGTGCTCAAATTTGATATTTACCTCCATCTAGATGACCTTTACACGCATGTCAAATTTCGGCCTGATTTGACTTCAAACATGGCCACCAGGTGGCGTAACCCAAAAATCATCAAAGTGCTGTAACTCAGGAACGCCTTAACCCAAAGCGCTCCAATGTGCTATGTGGCCCCCTGCAGATGACCTTTATGTCCATGTGAAGTTTCGGCCCGATCGGGCATCCAATATGGCCGCCAGGTGGCGTAACCCGAAAATCATCCAAGTGCTGTAACTCAGGAACGACTTGACCCAAAGCACTCCAATGTGCTATGTGGTCCCCTGCAGATGACCTTTATGTCCATGTGAAGTTCCAGCCCGATCGGACATCCAATATGGCCGCCAGGTGGCGTAACCCAAAAATCATCAAAGTCTTTTCTGGGAATGACTTGACCCAGATTGCTCGTAACTGATATGTACCTCCCTCTGTCATTAGACTATTATGTCCAACCCAGTGAGCACATGGTCCATGGACCATTTCATTTGGAGAGAATGGCAAATATTTATTTTTTTTTGGTTTTGCCATCACTTAGTTATTTTTCCTGAATTTTGTAATGGTGTATTAAGCTGTTTAAGTGCTTTATCATTTGGGTGCAGGTGAGATTTTGAGGGTGCTAATCTAACTGTTATCCCATTGTGGTATTGGAGGGTGACTGGTACTGAAGTTGGATACGGTGAGAGTAGCAGTCACATTGTGGCTGAAATTGCCATGACTTCAAGTACAGCTGTATTTACCTTCTTGGTCACTGCCTTGTTTCCATTTATATTTTCGTGAAATTGACAATCTTGAGCCACAATCCTTTTCTCCACTCTATCCTTGGACCCAAGGCAAAACTGTTGGTGGGTGGACGTGAAACATCAAACCCATTGCCCTCATCTCAAAGTCCAAACAAATTTAACTACTGTATATTGTCTTCATAAAAAAAATTATAGTTTTATTCATTCTATATGGACAGTGTTACCTGCTCAGTTAATATTTTCTGTAAGCAGACAAATTTATTTAACTGATAATTTTAACAACGGAAGAAGCTGTGTGACAAAATGTCGACTATATCCAAACTTTCAAAATGGTTTGCATATTGATGAGCAAATTCCTTAAACATATGATGGATATTTGATTCAACTCTTCCAGGATGTCTATTGTTACTCAATTTCATTTTGTGCAATTGTCTGATTATGCATGCCTGCTGATTGTCTCATAAGTGCTCATGAATTTCTGTCTAAGAACATGTAATATTCGACCCTCTTATCTGTAATGAAGTTGAACGTCTTTATTCCAAGACATCAGTTTATTAGTCACCGAGTCAATTAATTGATACGTGGATGTCAAAATTACAAAGCTCCGGTTTTCCTTTTCAAATGTTGTTCGGCGAATTTTCATCGTTAAACAATGAATATTAATAAGAGGAAAAAGTCATGATGCGATAGGATGTCTCATCTCAAAAAGAAGCAAAGATTGTGTACATCTTTTGAACTACTTGCACAGAAGTCATGGTCTAGTCTGCGTGAATGGATATTATAAAGGATTGCTGGTTGTCTTGGCGCTTGAAGTGAGCACCTTTTGTGAATCTTGCCTCCGCAGCCCTTGCACTCTTCAGCAAATTGACTTGATTTCTAGAGGTTCCGAGTGCAGTCTTCGATCATGGTATATCACTATTTCTATTACTTCAAGGAGTGCTTTTGATGTGATTCCGTAAATTGCATTAGAGAAATGGAAATTTAGATGGTGTTTGCCGTTTGAGATGCGTTGGAGACTTGTAGGGAATATTGCGCTAGTTTCTTACTTGTCTAGTCATGTGCAGAACAGCATTATTATGCCTGGACTGGTCTGCTGGGTTCTTTAACGAAACTTCTGGCAACTGAAGGAGTGATAGCAGTGCTCGAAAAGATCAGTTGTTCAAAGGTAGCCGTTTGGCTAAATGTCTACAAATTTTCATAGCCAAATATCTATGATTGAGATACTGCCAATGGAAAAGGACTTGTGGTGATTAAAATGGTGAAAATCAAGGAATTTTTGTAGCCAAATGGCGAAGTTGACAAAGTCCTTTATAGCCAAATGGGAAAATCCTGTAGCCGATGGCGATGAAAACAGCTACTTTTCGAGCCCTGGGCTGGGTTGCACAAAACTCATGTTAGCGCTAACATCATGTTAAATGACGTAAAATGACAATGGATTTTGACGTCATCTAACATAAAAGTTAGCGCTAACACCATGTTAGCGCTAACATGAGTTTTGTGCAACCGGCCCCTGGACCCATGTTCCCGAAGCCGTCGTTAGGTTAACGATGTCATTACGCTATGCATTTTCCCAGTTTTAACGACATCGTTAAACCTAACGACGGCTTCGGGAACACGGGCCCTGGATAGGCTGCTTGTTTCAGAACCAAGTTTCGCAAAATGGTACATGTATGAGAGTTTAATGATATAATTTGCAAATGAAGGCGAAAATGTGAGAGCATGTCAAATTCACCTAATTATCATGCAGACAAAGGTGAATATATAACTGAGATGCAGTGTTTGGCACAACTTCATCCCAATGTCAACGTAATGATTGCATGATAACCACTTCCCGATCTCTCTCATCTTCATCCAGAGAACGGATTCAATCTACGAGGAATAAACCCACGCTAATCAAGGCTGGCCACGATTGGACGTCATCAAAGTGCCTAACTGAAAATTGCAATAATGATAAGGGATTTACGTGTTTGTGTGCAAATATTTACCCAAATGTCGCTGGCATATGCTGTGATCGTTATTTTGCGGCTCTTCCGCTGTAGGCGGTGATAACCTACGGCGGTGATGAAGTACCCTAGGTCACCTTCACGCTGGCGGCTTATGGCTGGCAGCAATATTTGTTCTAATGGCGGAGTCGTCTCAGCAGATATGGTGTTCTTTGTTTCTTACGAGTGAAATGAACTTTTCATCATTTCTTCCAAAAAGATTCAAAATTTTTTGCACTGTTTGCATAGCAACACCAAATCTTTCTTGCCACCCTCAATAAACCAGCTCCCTTCATAGTTAGACCAATGTATCAGACCTTCATCATTTATTCTGATATTCTAAATTATGTTGTTATATAACCCTAATAAATAGAATTGGTGAATTTTTATAAATGTGGATTGGTTGGAATTCAATGGATGCTTGCTGAATTGAAAAGCCACATGAGCAGACATTTCGGTATCCTGTGCAGACAAATCTGGACAACACTTTGTATNTCCTACACGATACTGATTATGCCTCAAAACTGCTGTCGTTGGCACAAAAAGGATGTTTGCCAAAAATCTCCCCACCATTGTCAAGTGTTCCTAAAACAACATCAGCGAATACTGCTCACTTTGTATCAATTATCAGCAATATCTTTGATCTCTATACTTTATCACCCTATTATGCATTATTTGCTACACAGTGCAAATAAATTTGTGAGGTCTTGCAAATATCATTATGATCTAATGAGGTTTCATGTCTCTCGATGATGGTAACATTTTGACCTCCGCGTATGATATTCAGGAATTGCTCGCCCCCTTCTTGTATCAGGCAAGTTATGGTGGCTACAGATACTCTAGAACAATTTCACTGAATTTTCCGCAGCTCCATAAAAATTAAACAGAGGAGGATTTCATTCGTTAGCAAATATTCTCCTTGTTCTGTAGGCCTACCTGACTCCCTGCATGCACACAACAAATTGATGTGATTGTGGGCGACCCATGCACACAAGGTAACTGGCTCGCTGGAATTACAGTTCGATCATTGATCCAAACTGCTGTAGCCTCCAAACAATAAAATCACCTGATGCCTCCATACTTCGCCCAAAAGTGATGAACAAAATACATGCATGGCCCGAAGATGACTCCATAATACTGGGAAATGCACTACAAACTCCATATCATGTTGATGGAAAATGCTCCAGGAAGCCAGCACTACTGGCTCCATATGATAATGGAAAGTGCTCCAGACAGCCTACACTACTGGCTCCATATGATAATGGAACATGCTCCAGGAAGCCTAATGGCTCCATATGATAATGGAAAGTGCTCCAGCCTAACTACAGTTGGCTCATGTGTTGATGGCAAATGCTCCAGATAAGAAAGCCATTGCTTTCCAAACATGTTGTTGGGAACATACGATGATGATGAAAGTGATGGTGAGGGAGGTTGCTCTATATGCACAGGGTTTGCCCAATTAAAGTCCCAAAAGCTCTTGTGCTTGGGTTCTACATTGTATATGCCTTTGCCACTGTGACCAAATGATCTCACCATGCCATCAATGTGAAAATGTCAACATATCATCCAGATTCTCAATCAGTTTCTTATCATCCCCTCAGTAAGATCAGCTGTAGGCCCCAAGCTATTGGACAGGTTGACAAATAAATTTATCGACTTGCTATCCCGGAGGCTCTGTGTCTGCGATTCAGCACATCTCTGACATGATGGTGATCAGTGTGTCTTCTGTAAGACCAGGGATTCTCTTGTCATTGTTTGGCCTTTGAGGAGTGATTATGGCGTGTTACCACCCATTCACTCATGTCACTTACAGTGCTGTTTGCTGCCTCATCTGAAAATTTTCAATGGATTTTCGTCCAGTTTGTTCAGAGAAATGAAAACGATTGTTGAGTTAAATCAAAGGCTCATGTGAAGGTGGAAAACCCACTTTTCTGCTGTCCGACTATTCATTTCTTGCAGTAGTTCAGCTCCTTTTCCCTTTAAAGTTTGAACCAACAATTTTGAATGAATCCACTCATAAGCAAATCTATTTCACCATTGATATTCACAGATGAAAAGTTGCTGTATCTGTTGAAATCGTCCATTTTCACACACCATTTTAAAAGAAGGCCCGTGGAAGCATCCATCTTGTTTACCGAAGCTTGATGATACTTGACCTATTTCTTTGAATAAATTTTCCAACTATCATGACCAGGATTGCACAGATGATATTTATTCAGTTGTCAAAGTGTGCTGCCCTGTCTATATAATGCATTATAGTTTGCTTTTTTGGAGAGAATGGCAAATATTTATTTTTTCGGTTTTGCCATCACTTAGTTATTTTTCCTGAATTTTGTTATGGTGTATTAAGCTGTTTAAAAGTGCTTTAAATTTGGTTGCAGGCATAATTTTGAGGGTGCTAATCTAACTGTTGTATTGGAGGGTGACAGCTACTGAAATTAGCTGGGGTGAGAGTAGCAGTCACATTGTGGCTTAAATTGCTGTGACTTCAAGTACAGCTGTATTTACCTTCTTGCATGGTCACTGCCTTGTTTCCATTTATATTTTCCTGAAATTGACAATCTTGAGCCACAATCCGTTTCCCCACTCTATCCTTGGATCCAAGGCAAAACTGTTTGGTGGGTGGACGTGAAACATCAAACCCATTGCCCTCATCTCAAAGTCTAAACAAATTTGAACTATATTGTCTTCATAAAAATTTTTATAATTTTATTCGACCTATATGGACTGAGTGTTACCTGTTCAGTTAATATTTTCTGTAAGCAGACAAATTTATATTTTCAACAACGAAAGAAGCTGTGTGACAAAATGTTGACCACCAAACTTTCAAAATGGTTTGCATATTGATGAGCAAATTCCTTAAACATATGATGGATATTTGATTCAACTCTTCCAGGATGTCTATTGTTACTCAATTTCATTTTGTGCAATTGTCTGATTATGCGTGCCTGCTGATTGTCTCATAAGTGCTCATGAATTTCTGTCTAAGAACATGTAATATTCGACCCTCTTATCTGTTGAATCTTGCCTCCGCAGCCCTTGCACTCTTCAGCAAATTGACTTGATTTCTAGAGGTTCCGAGTGCAGTCTTCGATCATGGTATATCACTATTTCTATTACTTCAAGGAGTGCTTTTGATGTGATTCCGTAAATTGCATTAGAGAAATGGAAATTTAGATGGTGTTTGCCGTTTGAGATGCGTTTGAGACTTGTAGGGAATATTGCGCTCGTTTCTTACTTGTCTAGGTCATGTGCAGAACAGCATTATTATGCCTGCATGGGCTCGTCTGCTGGGTTCTTTAACGAAACTTCCGGCAACTGAAGGAGTGATAGCAGTGCTCGAAAAGATCAGTTGTTCAAGGTAGCTGTTTGGCTAAATGTCTACAAATTTTCATAGCCAAATATCTATGATTGAGATACTGCCAATGGAAAAGGACTTATGGTGATTAAAATGGTGAAAATCAAGGAATTTTTGTAGCCAAATGGCGAAGTTGACAAAGTCCTTTATAGCCAAATGGGAAAATCCTGTAGCCGATGGCGATGAAAACAGCTACTTTTCGAGCCCTGGGCTGGGTTGCACAAAACTCATGTTAGCGCTAACATCATGTTAAATGACGTAAAATGACAATGGATTTTGACGTCATCTAACATAAAAGTTAGCGCTAACACCATGTTAGCGCTAACATGAGTTTTGTGCAACCGGCCCCTGGACCCATGTTCCCGAAGCCGTCGTTAGGTTAACGATGTCATTACGCTATGCATTTTCCCAGTTTTAACGACATCGTTAAACCTAATGACGGCTTCGGGAACACGGGCCCTGGATAGGCTGCTTGTTTCAGAACCAAGTTTCGCAAAATGGTACATGTATGAGAGTTTAATGATATAATTTGCAAATGAAGGTGAAAATGTGAGAGCATGTCAAATTCACCTAATTATCATGCAGACAAAGGTGAATATATAACTGAGATGCAGTGTTTGGCACAACTTCATCCCAATGTCAACGTAATGATTGCATGATAACCACTTCCCGATCTCTCTCATCTTCATCCAGAGAACGGATTCAATCTACGAGGAATAAACCCACGCTAATCAAGGCTGGCCACGATTGGACGTCATCAAAGTGCCTAACTGAAAATTGCAATAATGATAAGGGATTTACGTGTTTGTGTGCAAATATTTACCCAAATGTCGCTGGCATATGCTGTGATCGTTATTTTGCGGCTCTTCCGCTGTAGGCGGTGATAACCTACGGCGGTGATGAAGTACCCTAGGTCACCTTCACGCTGGCGGCTTATGGCTGGCAGCAATATTTGTTCTAATGGCGGAGTCGTCTCAGCAGATATGGTGTTCTTTGTTTCTTACGAGTGAAATGAACTTTTCATCATTTCTTCCAAAAAGATTCAAAATTTTTTGCACTGTTTGCATAGCAACACCAAATCTTTCTTGCCACCCTCAATAAACCAGCTCCCTTCATAGTTAGACCAATGTATCAGACCTTCATCATTTATTCTGATATTCTAAATTATGTTGTTATATAACCCTAATAAATAGAATTGGTGAATTTTTATAAATGTGGATTGGTTGGAATTCAATGGATGCTTGCTGAATTGAAAAGCCACATGAGCAGACATTTCGGTATCCTGTGCAGACAAATCTGGACAACACTTTGTATCCTTTCACTCCATCTCAGTGTTGGTTCGTTCCATCTCAGTGTTGGTTCATTCCATGGATCAAGTTTTGTAATCCTGGCAGACAATATCCCACCATTTGACGTTTTGGTAATTCCAGTGATCAGCAACGATAATCCTGACCTTATGTAAGAAAGTACATGTGACAGACAATACATGCTCATGTAATATCCCACCAGTTGACCTTATTATTGGTAATTCCAATGATCTGTCATGATAATCCTGACCTTATGTAAGAAAGTGTGACAGACAGCACCAATTTGGTGACAAAATATACCTCCATTTGACCTGATATTTGGGTAATTCCAAAGAATATGAGAGAAAGCACACATTTGGTAACATCTTACCATATCATCTCGGTGTCAGGCAATCCAGAGACCAGCTTTTAATGCTATACCTATACTGCAAGAAAATAGGATGGGACACTCTTCTTCATTACATAACCTCCCTTCAGTCGACCTCCATGTTTGGTAATTCCAGGGAACGGTCATCGTAATCCTAAATTTCATGTGATAGAAAATGCCTTCCTCCTCTGGCCCGTACTTCTTCAACTCAAGCCAGCTTCTGAATCAAAAGAACCAACCTCTGGATATTTGATATAAACCTTAGATAAATGTTTGACAAACTCTCCCAACTAATATGTGTATTTCTGCAGTTGAAGATATTTGCTATAGCGGGCCTTGCCTCGGTTTTTGAGTTCTGATATAATATTTAGTTTCTTGATAATGCGATGTCTGGCTGCTGTATTCAAACAAACATGGCCGCTCCTGCTTCCGAACCATTACGTTCACAAACAGGCAAGCATATATGTTCGGCTGGCAAAGATGTTGACAGCAGAAGGTCAGACTACGGCAGAGTTAATATTTGGCATCATCCAAGCTAACAGCCAATAATGCTTTTATTTTATCCAAACATTTACAACTATGAAAAGCTAACAGCTGGTATGTGAAACTGGACAGAGACGAAGTTAGGAAGCTTGTGAATGAAATATCGCCATTTGTCTCCTAATGTTGATCATCACGTCGCTTCATTACTGATGATGGTGAAGCATTTTCAACACAGGTGGCAAATTTGTTAGCCACATGTTGGTCATCTTTTGGTTACGGTAGTGACCATGGTTTGAATTCCTCAGCTACTTGGTAGTTCTCTTCAAACACCACTAGGAAGATTTCGAGAAGCCCAGAATGGCACATGAATGGAGACGTTTTGTGGTCAAGTTGCTGATATGGATTCAGCTTAGAATTGAACCCACTACAGAAAATGATGATGGACGATTATGTGGCACTATGTCACTTGTGTTGTTGACGATAGCTCGGCCCAGGGGATGTGGTCCTGATCGCAAGTGGAACAAGGATGATTATTTTATGTTGATTGCCTCACAGTGTGACCAGCTGTGGATTAGTCAGAACTGTGATGCAATATCAATCATCAGATGCTGAGGCAAGTCGGCAATGGGTGCAATATCACCAGCACTCAGCAGAAAAGTGGTTAAGATGTACACTAAGGCAAGGGCCGTATGCAGCAACAAAGATTATCTTGAACTCAGGTTGAGCCACAACTTTTCCATCGTCACATCACATGCCCTGGCAACCTGGGCGGGCCGCCACGAAACTCCGATAGCACTAACAGTGCCTAACAGAGAGGTATGCAATGGCTTTTACCATTACAGAATTTCTCTGTTAGGCCCTGTTAGTGCTATTGTGGTTTCGTGGCGGTCGCCCCTGAACAATTGAAAAGCTGCGGCTCAACCTGAGTTCAAGATAATCTTTGTTGGTGCATACGGCCCTTAATGTCACATCAGTTAGCCAAGTTTTGCTTCTTGAGCTGGATCTTGCTTTTTGACTGGATCTGACTTGTTGGTGGGAAGTATTCGATGGAAACATTTGAATTTGACTTGGTTAACCTGGCTAGAAGCCCCGGTGGTAACTGCAGCCATCTCTTTCTGCAAATCCTCTGAGTTTCTAACAAATCATTTCTTCACAATTTCCAAGTTCCCACTCGACGTCGCCTAAATCCTGTTAAAAACTACTGGAACTCGTCATTATCTCTCCACCTCGGCATCGCAAAAGTACTCGCGAGAAATATAATAATGTCAGGAGAAGTACTGGTGCAGAACTATGGTAGTTACATGTATCTCTGGCAATTAGAGTCGTTTTGGAAGACAAAGTAGCAATTGACGGTTTCATTTGTAGCGACTTGATCACTTTGTACACAGCCGTTTGTCATGTGATTTGAGGCAGTGGCCATCATCGGTGTTGACAATGGCAGGGTAAACAGTAAGAACATTTTACGGCTTATCAACGCAAGCGATGAGCTCAGGGAAATTTTGCTTCATTACTGAATGTACTTAGGGGTGTCATCTTCAAAATATATCGAGGGGAGGCTCCTATTTGCTGTTCCGGGGGAGTGGAGGGGGAGACAGAGGGTGTTGATACTGCCATGGGGGGAGGTGAAAAACAGTAAGGCCTACTTTTGAGGATTTGCCNGACAATGGCAGGGTAAACAGTAAGAACATTTTACGGCTTATCAACGCAAGCGATGAGCTCAGGGAAATTTTGCTTCATTACTGAATGTACTTAGGGGTGTCATCTTCAAAATATATCGAGGGGTGGCTCCTATTTGCTGTTCCGGGGGAGTGGAGGGGGAGACAGAGAGTGTTGATACTGCCATGGGGGAGGTGAAAAACGGTAGGGCCTACTTTTGAGCATCGGCCTCCTTGCCTGAGAGATGATGCTATATTAGCTGCAGTCCATGGGAGTTTTG
>NMRB01001906.1:124060-140927 GCA_002633025.1 Notospermus geniculatus | reverse complement strand
AAAGATCTAATCTAGGCGCGTTGTATGAAGCATTTACACAGGCCAGTTGTTGACTGTAGTTGTTTGAAAATTGAGTTGGACGGCCATTTATTAAGGAATCTACAGTATATGTATATTGGGGGGTTTAGGCAGCGGCAGTGCAATTTTGCTACTTTTTAGGTACTTTTCATGGTTTTTTGACACAAAGGAAGATTAGTTAGCGTTCTTTCATTAGCACTTTTCTACAGTATAAGTAAAACGAGGGGGCCGAGTGATGGATGTGAGTGTGTTTTGCAGCGGAAACAGGGTTTTTGCTATAATTTTAGCACTTTTCATGGGTTTTTCGACACTTGAAAAATCGCACTTTTCAAGGAAAAATGCTTAAATTTTAGCAAAAACCCTGTTGCCGATACAAAAAGTCGTCTATCTGGATCCCCTCGTTTTACTTATACTTACATGTACACAATTTACTGCAGCACAGTGTCAAAGGCTGTGGCCTGTGCAACCCAGATCAAGCTCCGCTTCCTGGAATTACACTCCAGCAGCCATGACTAGGCATGACTATGCATTCACATGAACTGTCTCTCTGCCTGCTTGGTAGCCCTTAAGACTGTGTTTCCACGAGGCGTTTGCGGGCGCGGGTGCGAGTGAAATAGCTAAAAGGAAATACGCTGGATCGATTATTCCCACCCGCGCCCATCTCCTAATCCGCGCCCACAGACGCCTTGTGGAAACACGGTCTTAGAGCTGGGGGCGGGGGCGGCGTATTGAGGTGAAGAGACTTTACACATGTAATAGCCACTAGCGTCTCACGCCGACAATTGCGGTTGGACCTGGGACCTGGGAGCCAGCCAGACTGAAGCTTTAGCCACGGTGGTTCCCAATTTGCATATAAAAACACATGGATTGTTCAACCTTCTGCAGTATACGTGTAAACACCCTTTCTATCTTCACAGAAAAAACAAATCAACTCGAGTGGAGACTCAGGCCCATATGCACAGTTCCTCCACTCACACTTGAGTGTGAGGTCGACCTTTACCTATTGTTTGCAGGGTAGAATACAAAAGATTAAGGTCGACCTCACACTCAAGTGTGAGTGGAGGAACGTCTGTGCATACGGGCCTCAGAGTCTCACTTTAGGGACAAAATGGTTCGAAACACTTTTTGACTCAAAATGAAACAGAAAATATTTCGGCGCGAGACAATGACATCTCGGCCTAAAATATTTTCTCTCAGATCGAGACTTTCAGTATCTCAACCCGAAATATTTTCTCTCGGAACGAGGTGTCATTGTCTCGGGCCGAAATATTTTCTGTTTCATTTTGAGTCGAAAAGTATTTCGAACCATTTTGTCCCTAAAGTGAGACTTTGAGTCTCCACTCGAGTTGATTTTTTTTCTGTGTTCTCGCATATCGCCAAATCGTGCAAATTAAGGTGACCGCCGAAAAAACCAGAAGAAATGATTGCCCACACCTCGAACTTGTCGCATAATTTCAGCCTGAACTGGAGACCGAATGCCATCTTGTTGGTTACTTACCTCTTATAAGCCTCGTAATCAACGACAACGAGTAACTCGACTGTGTAGAGAGGTTTATCAGCGCGACTGTTGATGGTAATGTTTGGTTCCGACCTCTTGTTGACAATGACTGGATCGTCACGTCCGGATCGCTTGTCTATTGCTGACTGTTCAGTATACACCAAGCCTAGAACATAAACAGCAGGAAATCAAAAAAATTCAAAAAAAAATGCGAAATTTGGCAGGTGTTAAGTCACTCTATAAGGTACATAAGCTAGAATACTGCAGCAAATAAATTCGCGATGATCACCACGCGGACATGTGTGATGGGGTCAGCTGGGGGTAGTTAGGTCTATTCATTTCCAGCGGATTCCCTATTGTTCACTGGTTGAAAAACAAAGGATGTGCGCCTTCACAAAGAAGCGACGGCTTCGTGCGTCCAATCGCGAAAACATTGGCGGACAAAGACAGAATTCTTGCGAAATCAAATGAGCAGCGCGACGCAAAGCTCCTGATCAGACCTGCCTGGGACAAAACGTGCAGGAATCGGATATTTACCACCGTCATCAATGTATCGCCTGTCTAGTTTTCTTCTGATCATGTTATGCTCCACTTTTCCATCAACGGAACGTTTTCTGGATGCATCATTGACGACCGGTTCCAGGAGGATCTCATAGTCTCCGTCATCAAGAATGCCACGCTGCAATAACAAATCTTTGGAGCTGTTTTCTTTATGTCATCCTCAATTATGAAGAATGGAGGGGTTGTTTTAAAACAACCGAGACGTAGAAATTCAATTAAGAAAAATGAAGGGGTTGTTTTAAAACAACCGAGACGTAGAAATTCAATTAAGAAGAATAGAGGGGTTGTTTTAAAACAACCGAGACGTAGAAATTCCAATTACCAATAGACTGGTAGGAGAAACCAATCTTGTCATTTATGGTGTAAATCCAACCGTTCAAAAGTTAGTTGTACAACAGTTCTCATTCTCCTGTACAAAGTTCAGTTCTTGGGGTAAACGATAAAGTTCCAAAAAGCGCGTAAAAAAATTTCCCCAAGTGGAATTGGTGGGGATGTGATTGAGGAGTCTTCAACAGACATAGGGGCACATGTTTCATGTATGTTTTAATTTTTTCTGGGTTTAACCCTTCTCCTATCAGTCTACAACAAGAGCAACGCAGAGTGTGACGTATGCCCCCGACTGGTATGTTGTTTGTGGGCATATGGCCCAGATGGTACACTTGGGGAAGCGGTGGTGCTGGTTATCAGGCCCTAGAAGAAACCTCCTCCTAGACACAATGATAGAGGCAAACAGTCCAAAAAAAAGTCAAGTTGATGACCAACACCCGCCATCTTGGGTATGCAGTATCTTGCCATTGACAGTGACCCTGCCCTCAAAGGGACAAACCCTCACGAAATATTTCAGGTTGATCGTCCTAAGCGTTGTCAAGTTAACTGATGGAAACCGATTTCAAGATGGCCGCCATCGTGGATGGACGGCGGTGGTGAAAGAACTGAAAGAAAAGAGTTTTATAAATTATAATTTATAAAACTCTTTTCTTTCAGCCTAATTAAGCATTACACTAATTACGTACACTCCGTTTGCTGTCCGGTCTAGCAACCAATTTATGGGGCTTGGACCTTATTCATCCTTAAATTGTCCTGTTTGTACAGGATTCTTCAGATCTACATGTACACTCTTGGTCGTAAGTAAATCCGCACCAGATATTCTTGAATTACTCAATAATTACTCATTATTTTTTCCCGCTTTTTGGACAAGTGAAAGCCACATGCACTGTCTAACGCATCCCGTTTCAATTTTTCAAATCGACGAACACTCCTGTCTTCCACAGCAGTTCAAAGAGGGCAGGGTGGTTTTGAGGTTTCACCGCTGAAGTTTTCATCAAACGTTTCACCTGCACAACCTTCAGCCTTGGTCACTAAGTGACACACCAGAGAAAATGTTTCAAAAATATATCACGATCTCGCCAAAAATGCATTTTTGTCCAATATTTCTCACCACTTGCTTGGCAACCCAGTGAACTCAACTATGAGATGCCCCCTCGCCATACTATGCAAACGGGACATTGTATTGCGTTTTGGTGGCCACGCATTTTGAATTGAACTTTGAAAGCATGAAATTCATCTGTTTACAAGGTGCTGGTGTTACCCCAACCACGGTGATTTTGAAATTCGCCTGTTCAACAGCCAACATTCAATTCAGGGCATTGATTGGGGACATGTCTAAGGGACCATCTCATAGTTGGGTTCACTGGTTGCCAAGCATCTGCTGCGATTTTGGACAAAAATGCAATTTTTGGCTAGATCTTGATATATTTTTGGAAACTTTTCACTGGACTGTTGCTTAATGACCAAGGCTGAAGGTTGTGCAGGTGAAAAATTTGATGAAAACTTCAGTTGGTGAAACCTCCAAACCCCCTGCCCTCTTTGAATTGCTGTGGAAGACAGGGATGTTGGTCGATTTAAATAATTGAAGCGGGATGTGTTAGACAGTGCATGTGGCTTTCAAATGTCCAAAATTGGAAAAAAAATAATTATTAGTTATCGAGTAAATCAAGAATGTCTGGTGCGGATTTACTTTTGACCGAGAGTGTATATTTGGGATTCAGCTCAGTCTTTTCTGGTCTCTCCAACTGAAAAGTGCCTGAGGAAGACCCCTGTTGGGGTCAAAAATTCGTAAGATTCTGGAAGTTGACTTCTTGATATTTGGCATTGCTTAGTGCATTAGTATTGCAAAATTCAAGTAAATGCATTTGTTAGTCTTTATTCATATGACCCAGTGTGTCACGATTGATATGAAAAAAGATTTCGTAAAAGAATGATGTTTCTTGACATAATATTCTTACAATGTTCCTCCTGTATATGCCGCTTTTGCTTCGTTCGCTTTTCACGAGGAAGGCTCCTCCGTTTTCAACATCTTGGTATGCTTTCGAGTCCTGAAGTAGCGAGAATGATAATTCGAATGTCATTCTCCTGGCATCTGTTTTATATCCAATGCATTTCCTAGTCTCTAGTCATGATTCTCGTTCCAGATTTGCTTATATGCCATAGACATATTTGATTACTTGGTAATTAACATCATATATGACGTGGCAAACGGTCCAACTCGTCTAGATAAAAGCAACACATGTAGTCATGGACATGAATTTATCTCCACACCTTCAAATACTACTGGTCCAACTTTTAACACGGTTCATTCCACATGAAAACACATCTTGTTGGTCATATTTCTGCACCAAAATTTTGGAACTTTGGAAATGTCGTAATTATGTAATAGCTCAACAGGAAAAAAATCTTAAAGTCAAAATTTTTATTATGTAACATTTTTGTGATTTTTGTTGCAGTTTTGATAGACTGGAACGTTCTAAGGATTTGGGGCTTTGTTTCATCAAAACCGTATGTCGAGTGGTTGCTGAGATATTTGAGATTATCACAATTTTGATATTGGGATTTTCATGCTTTTCAGGAAATTTTGATGCCGTTAGATAAAGCTAACCTCAGAACATGGGTTTACGAAATTTTCAAAGTGTCAAAATGTTGATATTTTGAAATGCTTAACTACTAACCAGTTCACGCTGAAAGTTCCAAAACTTCATTCTTCTACGTTTTTAGGTGAGCTCTGTCTACTGATACATGTATCAAAATTTTGTGAACAATAGGAAATTTTAAAATTATCGAAATTTTGATAATCTCAAATATCTCAGCAACCACTCAACAGATTTTGATGAAACAAGTCCAAAATCCCCAGAAAGTTCCACTCTAAACTACAACAAATCTTCATGCTGCAGACGTCATTGGACGCCATCTGTTGATGTTAGCCTACTCCATTGACAGACCCAGGGTGAATACAGTTGCGCCACCAAATAGTCTGGTAGTCTATCATGTTCTGGAGGTACTTTGAAAGTGCCTTATGGTCGTTTCTGTTTCTCTTGACTACCACCGTGGCGTGGTGGTCTTTTTTCAAAGCTGGAATCTCCTGTTTTTTTTCATGCAGGTCAGCTTTAAGGAACGTTCTAAAATACGGCCCCATGTATTTGCATATATAGTGCATAGTAGCCTACGTCAATTTCTAATCCATCGACAGAGAAGCATATATGAAAAAGTGCTCAAATCGGGCCCAATAATCATCACTCAGGGACTAGCCCCATTTGAACAAAAAAAAAAGGAATCTGTACGTTCGGGTTTCATTTCCGAATAAGGCAATACACATGCAGACTGTTTTTATATTCAAAACAAAAATTATACTAATGCAGCAACCAATATTGACCCATCAATACGAGATGATACAGCAGATGGTGACTGTCATCATTTTCACATCTGCCGGATATTGAGGATGAGGTGATGGGATTCACTTCAATGTAAAATTGGATCGTTTGTCTGATATTTGGATTTAACTTTGGTAATTCAGCCAACGTCAATACTGCAAGAAATTATCATTAATTGGACACCTGCAGTTATTAAATTCTCTAAGTTAAATTGCAGGTGATAGCTTGATGGATCTACCGTCGAACTAAAAGTTTCCAATCAAAATCACAGTCGTCTGTAGAAGGGGGCCCTTCACACAACCAGAAAAATGCTCTGCTCATCACGAGAGTATGGGGTTCATGTTTGCGAGCAAATCGACCGATATAAAAAAAACAAGACGATAATCTAAAACCATGGTAATAAATTAATTCCCGATTGAGTACTGTAATAGATTCAAGATGGCGGCGTTCGATTCTCTATTCACAGACACCTTTAGGCCCCCGGGTTTAGGCCTAGCTTGTTCGATTACTTCCACCAGCCAGGCACTACGCTTTTTCAGACATGGGTATTGGAGGCCAATAAAAGAACGCTGTCGTGTTAGACACGAGTAATGTGTCATGGTGGATGCGCTCTGATTGGCTGATTGCCCGCCATTACACTTTATACTCGTGTCTAACACGACAGCGTTTTATTTCTTTTGTACGCCGGTGTATGGATCGATGTATGCGAGGCCTGTGTGCATACATTCGGAAGTATTGTTTACAAAAAATGCAGGCCATACACAGGGCGATGCATTGTGAATGTACTGCGGGGGCGCTGATGGTTGGGCCCGTTCCGCTTCGCTGATTTTATGCTGATTAGCCATGTGCTAGGTGCGATAAGGCCTATAGGTCCATGAAGAACCCTTAAAGGTTCCAATTGGAACATAAGGGTTCTTTATGGACCTATAGGGTTCTATATATAGAACCCTTTTAGAGGGTTCTCCCACAGTGGCGTCGTTCAGCAATTATTTCCCAGTATGCCTGCGTATGTAAACAGCGTCGCTATAAACCGCAAACAGCGGCGGGAATCGCTTTAGTGGAAACGGGGCTTATATGATTGCCCTCCGTGAAAATTTGTACTTCACTATGCGGCTGCCTGACGCCTCTAGATCTATTTCTTCAATGGTCAATGACATTTACGGTATGTTGGCAATGAGTGAATTCCTAATTTCTGCCTTTGCTAAGACAGAATCCACAAACTCTTTGAATAGGCTATCAAATACAACTCCGTCACCAGTTTCCTCTGTCCCCATTGATTCTCGGACATCAAGCGGGCTAACGACTAGGGGGCAAATGGCGGGAGGGGGGCAAATGACCGGGAGGGGGCATATGTCCTGTAAGGGTCCCCATTGCCTGTAACAAGCGAGTATAAAAACATGACATTTTCGCCAAATTTTAAACTTTCGCCAAAATATAGTTGCGCAATAATTCTAGTTTTATGGGTGTTCTATTGATCCTAGATTATATTTATGAAAATAAAACGTGGCTATGAAAAATGTTGTCGGAAACTTTAGGTGGGCATTTACTTTTGACTAAGGGTTTACAGTACGTGGATGGTGGTGTTGGCGTCACTGCAGGGGAACACGCCTTTTACGGCCAAATTTACCGTACTGACGACACGGAAACTAGTCAAGCCACAGAGGAATTCATCGCTGTTGATAAACAAATTGCATTTTATGCATACGACTCTAAAGGCCCGTTTACACATGCAACTTTTCATATGCAACTTCATGCAACTTGTTGCATAAACCTGATGAGACCAAAAAGTTTCATAAAAGTTGCATGTGTAAACGGGCATGCAACTTGTTGCAACTCGATCACGCTGGATGTTGCATCGATTTTTCTGTGTGTAAACCGTTCCAGGTAGTTTGCAACAAGTTGCAAGTTGCTGCAACTTGCAACTTGATGCAACCTAGTGTAAACCGCCCTTTACCCTTCATTGCTGTGTCTTGTTCGGCAGGACAAAGATGGGAAATAAAAGTTTGTCGGCAGTGGTAACAAACAAAAATCCGGAAGGCATAGGACTTTACTAAGCCGATTTAATAGACGTTTGCTGAGCTAACCATTGGTTCCTCCAAAAATAGATAGGCGTGCGACAAAATGTACAACAAAATTTTTCACCAAAAGCCCCGTTTTCTAAACTGTTTTTAGCGGCGCCTACTATCCATCCAAACGGGGCTTTTTGGTGAAGATAGTTGTACACTTTTCGCATGCCTATCTATTTTTGGTGGAACCAATGGTTAGCTTAGCAAACGTCTATTAAATCGGCCCACTGTAGGCCTACTAAAGTGACTGAAAATAAGTTCGACTCACCAAGATGACGACCGAATATGGTCACGAACAGCGTGCAGAGAAAAACTATCTTCATAATAAAGATGTCTAGCAATAATGTGATAAGCGGGAGCCAGTAGTCAAGCTTTATGTAAGTGTTACTCTCCGTCTTCAGTTAATCAACTGGGATAAACGTGCAACTGACGAGATACAATTTCAAAGCCGAGAGGCTTTCTAGGAACCACTGTAAACATCATTCGCAAAAGAGTTGAGAAACGGTAAACACACGACCCCGGTCGGGGATATTTGATGATCTGTAGGTCCATATGAACTCAACATTCATTAAAAAAGTATTCTTGACAAAACTATTAATATCCTGCCGGCAGAACAACGTTTAAGCAACAATTTCACTTCGTTTACTTAAAATCAACATCGACCTATTGGGGAAAAGCAGTCGAACAGGCCCGGAGACGGGCCAAACTTCTCCGCAGTGCCGTGTCGTTGCGCATACAAGTATTTTTATGCTATTCCACTTAAGGTCGATCTATAGTCATTGGGTTTTCCCCCAGACAAGCGCATTCCAAGCGACCCACTGGTGTGAAACTGAATGAATCATAATGAATAATTCGCAAAAGAGTTGAGAAACGGTAAACACACGACCCCGGTCGGGGATATTTGATGATCTGTAGGTCCATATGAACTCAACATTCATTAAAAACGTATTCATGACAAAATTATTAATATCCTGCCGGCAGAACAACGTTTAAGCAACAATTTCACTTCGTTTACTTAAAATCAACATCGGCCTATTGGTAAAAAGCAGTGGAACAGGCTCGGAGACCGGCCAAACTCCTCCGCAGTGCCGTGTCGTTGCGCATACTAGTATTTTTATGATATTCCACGGTATTGGATCTCAAATGCGTTGTTTGACTGCCGACGTAGAGGGAGCAGCCTAGCGGCAGTAAGACGAACTACAAAAATGCATCACAAAATGTACGCAGTAAATCGGGTCATTCGCCGAAACGTAGTTGAAACGGGTTGGAGAGTGGCGCAGTGGCGCCGGCTGTCGAGAAAAAGTGGCAATATCGTGCTCCTTTAAGCTAAAAACACATACATGCGATTCCTGCTCCGGTGCGGCAACGGTAGGGGTGTTTTTTAAAGTCGACTGACCCGGCTGAATGATGGGTCGAATAGCATTGGGTCAGACAACTTTAAAAACGCCCCTACGGTTGCCGCAGCGGAGCACGAAACGTATGTTTGTGGCAATGGGGTACCGGCAAACAAAAGGAGGCGCTGATCATCAACTCGGTTAAAACGCAGGTGCGCATGCCTTTGCGATTGTTGAACGTCATCAGCCGTCGTGCGTCATTATGACGTTACAAAAACTGCGTCATTCACAACCCATGACGTCGACCATTCGCCAGTCGTTTACGCTAAAATGGTCAACTTTATCGATTAAATTCATCATGTTCCCGCAGAGATTTTTGCTCAAAAGCCGTAAGATATATTTTAGAACTTCTGTACTTAATGATAGAAAATTAAAATCAGAAATTGAGTGCAATCTTTTAGTTATATTTGGCCTAGAAACAGGGTGTGCTATTCAGAATTAATTGGAAAATAACGTTAGCCTCACTTTCAATGACGCAGTTATGACCGAGTTGATAGTCAGCGCCGCGTCGCGGATTAGGTCTGCCGGTACCTCATTCCACCGTCACGGACGTGACATTTTTTAACTTATTAAGACCGCCCAACCTCACAGTTGGGCGGTCTTCATTGGTTTTGCTGATTTTCTCTGAATGTCTCTCTCTCTCCATCAACATTTGGTAGGTGGATAACTCACGAATGGGGTACCGGCAAACAAAAGGAGGCGCTGATCATCAACTCGGTTAAAACGCAGGTGCGCATGCCTTTGCGATTGTTGAACGTCATCAGCCGTCGTGCGTCATTCTGACGTTACAAAAACTGCGTCATTCACAACCCATGACGTCGCGGCCATTCGCCTGTCGTTTACGCTAAAATGGTCAACTTTATCGATTAAATTCATCATGTTCCCGCAGAGATTTTTGCTCAAAAGCCATAAGATATATTCTAGCACTTCTGTATTTAATGCTAGAAAATTAAAATCAGAAATTGAGTGCAATCTTTTAGTTATATTTGGCCTAGAATCAGGGTGTGCTATTCAGAATTAATTGGAAAATAACGTTAGCCTCACTTTCAGTGACGCAGTCATGACCGAGTTGATAGTCAGCGCCGCGTTGCGGATTAGGTATGCCGGTACCCCATTAAGCTCTCTATCATCACGAAACTTTCAAGACGTGTAAACACACGTGTAGATGTGAACAAAAGACAGATCAAGTTCGATTCCTGGCTTGATTCAAAATGAATGAAGTGTTATTTTTGGCGATTTTTGTTGTTTAAAGCCGAGTATCCATTAGGTGACTCTTTCTCCCTCCCCACCTTGATAAGACTGGTCCCCTGTTTTATACGGACATGCGCTAGGTATGGCTGCGTCTTTTTCAACAGAGTTTGCTTCGATGCGACATAGCATGTTGACGTAAAATTGCTCAAGGACATTTTTTCGGCCTTTCAAACAAAGTCATTTTTCTGGGCAATCCGGAAATAGGATCCAGTTATTTAGCGTGAAATTTCACTTAGATACTTCATACGTAACGTACCGGACCAGAAATGTTTTTGTGATCATTGTTATCAATGAATTATCACGAGTTTAAGTTGGGCAGTTCGGCGCCACGCAATGGGTATCTAGATCGACCTTAAGCTAAAAACACATACATGCGATTCGTGCTGCGGTGCGGCAACGGTAGGCATGGTAGGGGTGTTTTTTAAAGTCGACTGACCCGCCTGAATGATGGGTCGAGCAGCATTGGTCAGTCAACTTTAAAAACACCCTACCGTTGCCGCACCGGAGCACGAAACGTATTTATGTGGGTAATTCCACCGTTACGGACGTGACATTTTTTAACTTATTCGGTGCTGTTTCTGCAAATTTTGGAACCACAGAAAGATGTACACTGCATCATGTCAGGCTCTTGTCCTTCTATGCCCCTGGTGTGAATTAAGTTCACTGTGATTCATAATTAGCGCACTGTTTCCTAATTAGTTGCGTCACGGGCGTGACAGCGCACAGGTCACGTCCATGACGCAACTAATTTTCAAACAGTGCACTAATTATGAATCACAACGTACATACCTGTAAAGCGAATGAGGAACCCGCCCGCCGTTTATCCCGACAGGTCGGCGCAGCGATCGATGCGACCGAACCGACGTCATTGACGTCGTTTTATGTGCTGACGTTGCGTCATGAAAAAATCTGCTGTACATTTTCCTACAACAGGAAAAAATGAAATAAAGACGTTGCCGTTATCGCCATCCTACATCTTTATTTTAAGGAAAAAAGCAAAGGAAGTGCAGAAATTTTCATCCGCGACAAGATGGTGTAAATTTTAATGTCATGCGACCGCAAAAATAGGATTTCACTCCAGAAGTTAATGGAAATGACTGGAAATCACGTTGAAAAAAGAAACTTCGGTCACATCGATCGCAGCGCCACGTCGTGACGTTAGTTCGTCCGGTTCCTCATTGAGAGCGGATTTTATTTACATTTGGCTGGTGTTTGTAAACACAAAATTTCAGCCAATCAGAATGCACGAACATTTCTTTGTTGACATTCTGGAGAAGTTTGTTTACATTTTTTTCCGAAAATTTGTCCCCTTTCAAATTCTATTTCTCAATCAAATTTTTTCGATATCAATTCGCTTTACTTCATACCAGGGGCATAAAGGACGCAAGCCTGACATGATCAGTCGACCCGCAAAGGTCCGTTTCTACGGCAGATTTATTTTGCGCGCGGGAAAATAATAGGCGATCGGGGCCCTCGACGAGGCTTCTCGAGTACCTCATTCGAGAAATCGGACACTTCGCACAAAATTGCGTTTAACGAGAAGACCGTTCAAATTCAACCACATAAACCATACATCAGTGTTTAGCTAAGACATTGAACTTTCCATTACGTGTAATTTATTTTAGAATCAAGCAAACGAGTGACGACAAATCATTTAAGAAATTTCGTCCTACGCACAGAATTGGAGGTCATTTGGAGTAGAGCGTTGTTAAAAACATCGCCATAACTCCATAAATATTAGCCTGCATAAAACCAGCAAAACTGAATAGACGTATCAATCTCCAATCTGTGTTAATTTCATACTTCGGCATGGTATCCCAAGTTTTTGTACGCAGTTTGAACAGCAGTAGGTAACGATTCTCGCAGCCATAACCTGGTTCCTTGGACGTCGACGTGGCGCTGATTGACGAATCTAGCAGTCAGCGCCACCGTCGGAGCACATGGAAGCAGGTTAGACCGGGGGTTAGACAATGGATAAAGGGAAGATTTCTTGAAAATGTGGTTGTGTTTCGGGGTGATTTTCAACCCCTCAGACATGCGTGCATAAAACCACGCTTCGCATGTGGATTCTTCTATGTTATAACAACCCGAATGACCTAAGCAGAAGTTTCAAAATACTATTCCAAGAAAGTGTACGCACTTTGAAGCACGCCTGTTTTCGAAAACACAAGGTTACCTTTCGATCGATAACTCGGCCTAAACTGAACCGATTTTGATGAAATTTTCGGCAACTTTCGTAGAGAAACATCCATCAACATGTAAACATCACGCCACCTTCAAACGTCTGACTAATCGTGCGTAATTAGTGATTGTTCTATAGCGTCTGCTACGCCTACGTCACTGCCTCGCTTTCGTTCAGTGATTTAGCAGTTAGTACCGCCAAATACCGCGGCTGACACGTCGTGGCGCTGTTCATACCTTTGCGGGTCGACTGTGATGCAGGGTACTTAATGGTTCTTTGGTGCCATGAGTTGCAGAGACCGCACTGAACAAGTAAAAAAATATCCTGAATTTTACCGTGGACTTGCCCATCATGTGTTTTTAGCTTTACGGACCGTATGACCTCCGTGTAGGAGATTGGAGACGGGGGCTGAAGTATCCGAACTTCCTATCGAGAACCCGCCGCATGAACTGCAGGTCGTCTTCATGCAGCCAATGCGAGTAATATTACTTGATGAACTGCTGTCAAGAAACATTCCACCACTGACAGCGAACCCCGGCAGCACAGTCGGTTTATATATGTGTAGGCCGACGCTGCCTGTTCGATACCCCTCTCTGTCCATTTTTTTTCATCAGGTCAGAGAAATGTTTTAAATTCAGTCACCTGCTGGAACTACTCTACTCTACCCGATCCGCTATTTGACGGCTTAGATCTATGCATGTACATGTACAGTACATATTGTATAGTCTGTTTGCCAAACCCGATTTTCTGACGTAAGGTTGCAATAGGGTCCGGACGATATTTTTTGCATTTTCTATAACTTCAAGGCCCCCTGTACCAGAATCCGTCTGATGCCACTTTGACATCATTAGGCAATTTGAAATAGCACGGTTTCCATGGCAACCAGTGGTGAAAATCACGTATTTCTGTCATAGCCGTTTTCTGATCTGCGATAATAGTGAGGTTTCGCAAGCGCCAGGTTAGGCCATAGGACAACGTTTATTGTTTGGGTATACGCACACAATAGATAAACGTCGTCGTAAGGCCTAACCGGGCGCTTGCGAAACCTCACTAATAGCCGCGACAATTTTCAAATTTTTAAACCCTTGCCAAAGTTTTCTGTCTGCAGCCTCTTCAGTCGACACCGATAATTTGGGGTTATAAACGATATTTTGCGACATTGTGCGATAATTTGCGACAAATCTGCGGTTGCTTTGCGATAAGTATGCAATTTTTTGAACATTTCCAATATATCACGACCTATACGCGATTGTCTGCAATATTATCGCAAGTTCTGCGATAGTTTGCGTTAATTTGCGACAGTACACCTGCGATTGTCTATCGCAATTAAACACAGGCCAACTGTCGCGCGTGTGAGAGAGCCTCAGTGAACAACTATAATCCACATATATATAACAAAGTGTAATCTTATTGACTCGTGGACTTTCAAAAACATTTACATTTTATACTGTTTAGTACAATAACAACAGTGACTTCATTACAGTGTAATTGACAATATTATCATAAATATATATTCAGCAGTTATGCCTGCTTTGGTAGCATTCCAGTCTTTAACAGTCTTGCATCCTACTCTAAAAGGGGGATTGTCATAATTATGTTACACACTATAGACCTATACATTCATATATGACCCATGACCCTAGTCATTTCTGTGTTAGTTGTCAATTACGCATGCGTGATAAACACTCTCTTGTGACATTCGGCTCGGCCTCGTTCGGCCTCCTTCGGGTACTTCGGGATTTGTCGGGAGTCCGACTCGGCTGTATAACAATACGCGCCATCTTGAAACGGAAGTGGGTCCTCAGTTCCGGCGATTTACTAACCCATTCGTCCGCCGGATAGTGCCCAGGTGATGGTGTCTAGAATTACACGATATACGCATATTTTTTGAAAATTCATCATTGTATATATGAATTACTTAAAACTATAGATTTATGCGTTCATAAGATCAAGAAAAGTATGATATTATGTTGCTGCTACGCATGCGCAGTACGTATTAAGTAGTGCTCCTAACGCGGATGAATGTCTATCCAAGATGGCGGTATTCTTCATACAGTAGAGATACTTTTCGTCTCGTCAGAAGTGAAACATCGAAAAAGTATCTCACAACGTAGAATGTCTCTTGTGATTCCGGCAGCCGTGCCTCGTGTGGTTTTCTGACAATAGCAGGAGTTAGAAATCAAACGATAAACGTTAACTTTACGACAACGTTATTTTTCATACTGCGAATTCACCAGATTATATACAGCATTTTCGGTACAAAAAATAACGTTGTCTTAAAGTTAACATTTATCGTTTGATTTCTTAAACTCCCTATTGGGTGATATTCATAAAAGCAAAAATATGTAACACCAAAAATATACAACTCAAAACCCGCAAATCTGGCTAGTATATTCTTTCAGTAAATAAACGCTATCAGCCCAGCATTTTCTTGAAGTCTTTTCCTATGAGACTTGTCTGACGAGTCAGTACCCCGAAATAGGTGAGAATGGGTATTGGTAAACAAAGAAATCAAGAAATGAAGAAATCAGAGAACTCCCAAGATCGATTAGTTAGACCTCTGTCTTTCGACATTATTCAGTTCGTACGTGTAAGGCCATATAAATAAAATGTTTGATTAGCATCTTTCCACTCTCAACTTTTGACGAAGGCGGGAGTTTTTTTAAATGTTTTATTGAGTTTGAGGATGCAACTTAGTATGGTAACCACGGTAACCATCTTGATGAGGCCGAATTTGATTGGATGTTAGTGCGTGGTGATGTACTTCATGCCCAGCACGAATGAAGATAAAATCCCCACATCTATAAAACGAAGACCCAGCTATAAAATGATGGGCGGTGTCAGTAAGCAGTGAATAACCACAATCCCTATGGAGGGTCCAAAATGGAAGAGTTACCCTCAGAGAAAAGGGTCCAAATGGCTATTATTGGTCGGATTTAAACGGGGTTGCTTTTAATCAACAGATCTCAGAAAATGTTAATACGAATCTGCTGTCAGATCTGGGCCATCTCTTACCCTATTCATAGGGAAAGGGTCTGAGGAAATTGACCTCTATAATAATGCCATTGGAAGGAACCCAACTATAAAACGAAGACCCTCACAAAGTGTTTTACATGTCAGATCATCTTAGGCCCGGTCGTTTTCTATTTTTGTTCCAGTCTTTGATGTCGAATTTTGCAACGGAATTTCATGCCATAGTCCCTACCATGCTTGCTTTTATTTGCGGAAATAACTGCCCATACACAAGTGCGACCTGAATAGATGCAGAGAGACAAGGTCTAACTAAGCGATAGTCAAAGTTCTCGATTTCTTCATTTCTTGATTTCTCTGTTTCCCAATACCCGGGGTTGTTTAGGCTTCGCTTTCGGCATTTCGTACAGCCTGCTTCCCGGGTTATAAGTTTACTTTGTTCCCGTAAGATGGCACTCACGAGCTTCCAAAGATAACAACCGATGTCTTGGCTCTCATTGGTTGTGTTACCAGGATTCCAGGATTTGACCGCCTTATGCAAATACCACGACGTTTCCAAATATGGAAAAAACTGATTAAATAGTTAACAGATGGAATATGATGGAGTGACAGACTGACGCCACTGAATAGTTATCTGACTCCCAACGAGCTCTGCCAAGCTAAAACCTGTGATTACGCCTTTAATACTCAACAGAATTTCACCAAATTTTTATGGTAGGCTCATCTCGCAAGGGTACATATCGTAAGACTTTTGATTTTAATCGATTTTTCAGCCCCACAGGGGGTGCTCTGTAATGAAATGGCCAGGGCCATTGTGCTCACCTCTGTGACAGAGTATGAAGTGTGAGTAGCCTGGTGATACACTGAATGGTGAAGGATTAGTGCAGAAACATCGTACTACCGATGAGATATGGCCGAAGTCAATTTTTCAAGATGGCCACCTGGCAGCCATGTTGAAGTCCAATCGAACTGAAATTTGGCATATAAGTAGACGGTACCAAGACACATATTTAGGCACGGTTAAAGCATCCTAGCTACCACTATTTAGGAGGTGTGGGTCGAAGTCCATTTTTCAAGATGGCTCCCTGGCGGCCATATTTGACGTCGAATCTGCCTGAAATTTACCATATATTTATATGGTACCTAGATACATATTTTGACAACGTTAAAACATCCTACCTACTCCCATTTATAAAATGTGGGTCAAAGTCCATTTTTCAAGA